>PVKE010002595.1:0-80781 GCA_004027555.1 Craseonycteris thonglongyai | reverse complement strand
ATCTTCAGTGCATATTTATTTCTATTTTACTTTTGACAGATAGAGAGAGAGACAGAGACAGAGACAGCTAGAGAACCGAACTGTGGGAACTCCCCAGTTCAGCATGTGGGTCCTGCCTGGGCCGGAGCCGGGATTCGATCCTCGGTCCTCGGGGCCTCAAAGCGAGCGCTCAACCCGCTGAGCCGTCCCGGCTTTTCCCCAGCTTGAGTTTTGATAGCAAGGATCGGGGCAGCCAAGTGAATGGAGCACAGCACCCTTCCCCTTTCTAGGGTTGGAGACTGCCCTGGTGGCTTGCTGGCCACCCTCCTGTCCTCGACCACATGCAAATCTCCTCCTGGAAACAGCACTCCCTGGGTCTGGAGCTCATGGTGAAGCTGGCTTTCCTGTTGGGACTTATCACACACCTCCAGAGTGGAGGGAGAGAGCAAGATTTCCCCATTTCCTGAGCTAAGGAGAAGTAGCCAGGGAAGGGCTGACACAGGTCCCCAAGATTCCAACACAGCACACGGTCCCTTTGCCAGATGCCAGGCCCTGAACACCTTCTTGAGTCCACTTCCTACTTCCTAACAAGTCAAAGCCCTGTCCTTGCCCAGCCTAGCTGAAAAGCCTGGTGTGACCCTCATGGTCCATGAGGGTGGGGAGAGCTAGCTTGCCATTGATCCCAGGAACCTGGGCTCGTGATACGAAAGATCAACCCTGGGGCCAGGGCCAAGCAATGCTCCCCTCCAGCTGCTGGACACATCAGATGCCCTTGAAAGCAATTTTTCCAAAGCATTGCTCCTCCCTGCAGAGAGGTGTGTGAACCAAAACCACCTCAACCAGCAGCTGAAGCATAAGCCGAACCAGCTTTTGAGTGGACTCCGCTCTAGCCAGCTTTGACTGAGCACTGTCAGGCAAGATCAGTAAGGCCCCTGCCTCACACGGCTGAAAATGAAGTTGCGGTGGGGGGGGGAAGACACACACCCAAAGACAGCTAAGTCACTCCAAGGGGACCAGGTTGTAAGTGCCCAAAGGAGGTAAAGGAGGAATCCTCCCCCTGGCCGGTAGGGAAGTTGGGAGAGAAGTCACGGAAGAGCTGGAACTGACTATCACTCTTCAAAGCAGAAGAGGGCTGGACATACAGATACACAGAGGACCCAGAGGTATGGGGGGGGGCATGGCACTGGCTCCACAGCAGGCGTCCTGAGACCTGCTTCTGATGACTCTGCCATTAAGCGGCCACATAGTTGTGAGCCCATCATTCTGCTTCTCCAGGCCTCAGTTTCCTCAGCTGCAGAGTAAAGACGTTGGACTACAGAATCTCTAAGGTTGTTTCCCTCAGTAAATAACCCGATTCTAAGATGAACAAAGAAGCGGAAGCGTGAGAACTGCGGGGCCAGTGTTCTGCGGCTCCTGCCCAGACCATCAGCCAGAATGGGACCGTAGGGAGGGAGAGAAAGTAAGGCTGCAAACTTGGAAGTGGTGGTGATAACCGTCATTTTTTCCATTTATTGAGCATCGATTATGTGCCAAATTACATGCAATTTATGCCGCGTACATATACTACTGTTAATTCTCACAACAACCTCCAAAGTGGACGCTATTATCTTCACATTGCAAATTGAAAACCAAAGCTGACAGAGGTTAAGTAGCTAACTCAAGATTGCATTGCCAGTTAGGGCAGAGTTAGAATTCAGGTTCTAAAATGTGTGCTTTTTGTTACATTGTCACACTTCCCCCACCATGTGCAAATCAGGTTTAGAGGGTCTCGAGCCATGAGCGGTCTCTAAGTTAGAGGGGATGTGTACACATGAATTCTGGTAAAGCAATCTATAGGCACGAGACAACAAGGGGCTGGTCTCCGGGAAGAAGAGGAAATAATTACGTAGCAAGACATTATGAAGGCGGAATGGCCAGGATTTGGCAACTAACTTGAGTCAACCATGGCTCTAGAATCCCAAATCTGTGTAACCAGAAGGCTGGTGGCTTGTACCACCATCAGGAGAGGGAGGCAGGGAGGTGACGCGTTTTGAGGGAGGTGGCACTGTTGGTCCTGCACATGTAGCCTCTGAGTTGGGAGAGGAGTGTCCAGCAGCCATACCCATGCAGCGGCTGGTCCGGCAGACAGGGATTGAGGAGACTGTCAAGGAGAGGAGTGTCAAAATGTTCCAGAGGCCCGAGGAGTGGGTACCAGAGGACACCCCCTTTCAGACTGGGGAGAAGAATGTGACCTTGTAGGGGATCAGAATTGGTCACACGGGAAATGGCAGAACCAGGCCCAGGCAGTTTCACCTAACTCAACGGAGAAGAATATCTTCAGAAAGAGAACATGATCCACAGCATCAACAGCAACAAGGATTGCAAGGCATTGGGAATGAGATTTAGGAATTCTGGTGACCACTAGTGACCTTGGGGAAAGCAGTATCAACAAAGGAAGGAGCCCGAGAGAAAGAGGTTCGCAAGTACATGGGAGGGAAGGGCCGCAGTGAAAGTAGATAGGTGTCTTTAGAAGTTTGTAGAAAATGAAAAGAGGGTAAAGGTCTGGAAGCCAGGGATGGAACTGGGAAGACCTGGATGAGTTTGTAAGCTGAGGAGGAACAGCCAGTGAAGAGGGAGTGACTGAAGTTGCTGGAGAGAATGTGGATGATGCAAAGTACAAGGCAGAACAAGGAGAGACGAATGGAGGCATAGGGGAGGATCGAGGGGGAGATGGCATATTTTGAGGTGGCTAAATGCTTTGAAAAGGAGCTTTTATGGCTTTTATCTCTCAGCAAAGCAGAAGGCAAGGTAGTGTCCCAAGAGTTGGGGAAGGGCAGAGGTTTGGAGCATAATCACAATAGGAAAGTGCATAGAGTAGCTAAGGGTAGTGTAGACAAGTTTACAGGAAAAGTCTGGAAGTTGGCTCAGCAGTTCAGAGCAGCTGCTCCTAATTCATTGCAACAAAAGCTTCTGGGGTCTCACTGACGGGTGGGTGGCTCTGGTTTGAGGGCTGATGGGCTCTGGATGACGGAAGCCCCAGAACCAGGGCTGGATGAGACAGATAACTGGATGGCCATGTGGAGCTTCCGCCTTTGTTACCCAGAGCCTCTGACCCCTGGGGCACTGGTGCAGATTTAGCTGAGGCAGCAAGTGATGGGAAATCACTATTCCCTGACAGCAGCGTGGTGGTGCCCGGGAGAGGAGCTGGGCAGGGTGCCTGCTGTGAGTTACTAATGCTCTTGGGGTCCATCCATGCCCACTGGGCGGGGGGCACTTGCTGACCACCAGAGCTGATCTCAGGGCATGTAAGAACTGGGCTTTTGGGAACCTGATGGTTATCCACTGCTTTTCTGCGTCCCATATACAGCCCAACAGCTTATGGGAATATAACTGGGGGTTAAAAGAAGAAAGAAAAGCAGGCGCTTCGGGTGACCTCCTGATGCTATTTTCCCCAGTTCCTCCTCCTCCTCCCAGTTCTTTTTCATTCTTGGCTCTACAGCCAGATGTATCTATGGCCTCAATGGTCCCAGGCAGGTCTGGCCTGGGAAGTCAAATCTGGCATGTTGGGGGGCAGGGAGGTACCATTTCCTGTTTCCAGAAAGACTGCCCTGTCAGAGTGTCTGCTCCCCACTTCTCTTTCCGGCATGCTTTCTTCCACAGGGATGTCCCCCGCCCTCCTCCCCAACTTTCTTGGAAACCGCCAGGGCTTTCCTGAGTTCAGCACGGGGACTTCAGGCACGTAACGTCTCCCACACTGAGTGACCAGAGTAAAGGGAAAAGGGGCTCATCTGAGTCCCAGCTCTACGACTTCCTGCCTGTGAAATCTTGGCAGTTTCTTATTCTCTCATCTGTACAATAAGATAATAATACTATTTACTTCCTAGGACTGTTGTGAGGATTAAATAGGATAATCCATGTAAAGTGATTAGTATGACTTGGAGCTTAGTAAATGCTAGCGATAATAGTAATAACTACTGGTAGTACTGCTCCTATGGGTGACCCCCTAGGCCTGGCTGCTTTCTGTGCAGGGGCTGAGGCAGGCCCAGGCAGGAGGCCTCTCAGCCCAACATGCCCCACGGTCAGTGTAGCTGCTCCGGAGACCCTGGGAAGAGCCCTGAGAAGAGAGGAAACAGCCGCAGCAGGTATCTCAGACTGACGCCAAGAGAGACTGCATCGCAGAGGACAGACTGGGGACCCTGCCTGTGGCCCTGGGAAGGATCTGCAGACAGTATGAGCAACAGTTCTGCCAGACCCAAGAGATGGCAGAGCTTTAGAGTAAAGGATAACAAGGCAGGTGGAGCCGCTCTCTGGCTGGTGGAACTCTCAGGAGGCCTTCACCTCCCACCAGGCTGTAGAGGAAAACAGTCTTGTGGCTCTTCGAGTTAGAATAAAGCATGGAACGAGTCTCCTAGTAACAGTTTGTTAAACTCGTGGAGAAACAGAAGCCCTCGACATTCTAAGAAAGCACTAGGGACATTCTTACTTCTCTGGCTCTCGGTCTTCTGTTCCTCCTTCTCGCGTGCTGTTTTTCTCTGCCTCTCTCTGTCTCCCCTCTTTGTCTGTCTGTCTGTCTACTGGAACCCTGAAGTCCCACTGTGGCTGTGTGAGTTTATTGATTCCTGGGAGCTGGGGGAAAGTGGGAGGCAGGGCTGGGGTGCAGGCTCAGGGATGGAAATAGAAGGCTATAAATTATTTGTGACAGGAAAGCAATAGTGGCAGAGTGCTGAGCACAAGTCCTGTGTCACTATTAGATTCCTTTTAGCCTGATGACACTGTAAAAAAGGTTAAGTGTCTGCTGGAATCGTACACCTGGGGGGCCGGGGCAGCCTGGGAGCAGAACAAGCCACTGAGAGCAGGTATATCAATTCTCCAGGCCAATAATATTCCTCTCATTGATCGCCACGCAAAGTTCAAAAATCTCATTACAGCCAGGCAGACCGGGAACTTTTTACAAATCAATAGAATGATATAATGTATGTATACTTAGTACAAATGTATCTATTCATCTATCCATCCATCCATGGTCCGCCTCAGGGTTTCCAAGTTAACCTACCCATCATATTATGTTATGTTATGTATGATGTTATATTGCATTATATTATATGATAATAAATGGTGTGCAAACATTCCCCCTGAGGTGGAGACAAGAAGAAGTCCTATTAGCACTAAGGTGACCTCAGACAGCTCACCTTGGAGGGACTTAGGTGACAGCGTTTCCAGAACTAGGCTGGTCATGATTTCTAGGAGCAGTGCTTCCTTGGTGGAGATTCCAGCCATAAAGACTATTGCCTACTAAACATTTACTAGGTGCCAGGCAATGTTCTAAGTGCTTCCAACAAGGAGTTCACTTAATCCTCACAACTCATCTTGCTGGTAAGGCATAGTATAACTTGCTCAAGGTCACGCATTTAATAAACAGCCAAGCTGAGATTAGAATTCAAGTAGACCAACCCCAGGGCCCATACCCTTAACCACTCAGGTACATTGCCTCTAGAGAAGAGATACCCCCAAAGCCCCAAATCCGAACTCCTGGATCCTAGTTCTTTTGTTCTGTTGTGTTCTCAGCAACAAAGGAGAAGGGGCTCCCCGAGCCTCAAGTCTCCCCTCTATAAATGGGAGAAGTAATACCTGTTGCCCCCGGCTGCTGATAACGTAATGCACGCCTGGGATCTCCAAGCACGTCCCTGGGAAGTCCAGCCCAGCTGCCTAGAACACATCGCCTTCTCCACCGTGGAGTTACTTCCCAGCGGATGGCAGGCTGGCCCCAGGCCTGGTCATATCACTGGTTTGCTCAGAGAGTTGTTGGGGCCAAGATGTCAAGTGTCTACATGTGTGTGTCATACACATGTATACATCAGTTTAAGTTGTACTGGGTTAGATCGCCCACGTTAGAATTTTTGCAGAAAATATCTAGTCTTTTCTGATTTGGTTCATAAAAAGAACTCCAGGGTAGAAACGTTTCCTGCTAGCTGGCCTAAAGGTCCACTGAGCCAGATGAGTGGTGGGAGGCTGCCTGGGCATCATTATAGGCAGGATCATTCTAGAGGACAAAATGGTATTTGCTTCAGCAAAGGATATTTTGCTCAACAAACGCAGGTAATCGTTTCATCTCAGGCCTTTGGGAGCTGCCAACATCAGGCACGTGTCTCTGGCTCAGCCCCCAGACAAGTCAGAGCACACGAACAGTTGGAGACTTTTCCAGGCAGAGCCTCACGTGAGGTCATGCAGGCAAAGTTCTCCTCTCCCCAGAAAGGCTCCCACGTCTCCCTCCTCCTCAGGACTCCAAGGAACGGGAATCTCCCCTCTGCGCATCCTAGGAACTAGAAAGCTGAAAATGACGACCTCCTCCCCACGGAAGATCCGACGTCCACCCTGCAGGCCCCACTGGTAGCCCGGAAGTGCTGCACAGAAACTGGTTTCCTGGCTCTGGCTTCGCAGTTTGTGCGGACTTTAGAGTTGTTTGCCCACGCCCACTCACATGCCCTGCAGGTTGCTGTGTGAATGTGTCAGGCAGACAATGGCCACGGGGATGCCAGGGGCAGGAACTTCCATGCTGGCTGTAGAAGGATGTAGTTGGAATACTCAGGTTCCACGTTAGCAGGGTTCCCCCCAAGTATGTCAAAAGCTTCTGCCTCTTTCCTCGGGGCTTCTCAGAAGTCATTAGTGAGTTCCAATAGGTGAGTCCTACGAAAAGGCTTGCAGAAGGGTTTCCTCAAACTACTGTCCTTGAACCACCTGCACTAGCATCCCCTGGGGTGTGTACTAAAATTAGGCTGATCAGACATACCATTTTAAACAGGATAGAAAACAACGCTACTGTCCCATTTCAAAGGGTACGTCTGGTCAGCCTAGTCTCACTGCGCTAAATTCAAGTGGTCAGTCAACTGACCATCCGTACGTACCCTTTGAGATGGGACAGTACTGTTGTGTTCTGTCCCATTTAAAACGGGGGTGTCTGGTTAGACGAGCTAAAATGCAAATCCTGGGGCCCACGTCAGGCCTCCTAATTAGAATTTCTGACAGGGGTCTGACCCACGGATCTGTATTTAAGCAAATTCTCCAGATTATTCTCAAATTCCTCAATATTTGAGAAGACTAGCTTCAGCCCTGCGGGTGAGGAAACCATCCTGGTGGTTATATAGGGGAGCCTTGAGCTATAGAGACAGCCTTAGTGAGTTAAGAAGTTTTCTTACACTCTATCAATTGAAATTTCTTTCTGTTAATTCTGACTCCAACTGACACTAACCAAACTTCAAGAGGATCTCAGTTCCTCCATGGAAACTAAACTATAGGTTCAAAATAAAAATAATTTCAAAATAGTTTGTGGTACATTCTAGGATGAGAGATCCCCAGTGGGTTCCTCAGATACCTGGCATATTTTCTGCACCAACGTAGCTAAGATTGGCACTGAGAGCAACAATCCTTCCACCATGTGTCCCCAGGCAACCAGGCCAGATACAATTTACCGGGCTAGATGGGCCATGGGGCTGGCCCAAGGGGGCAATCGTGATGGTTTAGATGATGAATGGGAAGCATATGGATTGATTTAACTTCAAGATAGGCATAGGTTGGAAAATTAAGGGGCAATGTGCTTAACTAACCATTTGGAAACCAGTCTGCGGCACATGCCAAGCCCTGAGCGTGACCAGCGTGTCACCGCTGTCCCTGTCCTCGATGAGGGCTTCCGGTGTAGGGCTGGGGTCCCCCAGCTGTGTGCCCCCCGGTCCTGCCTCAGAGGCTCCAGAGGCTAGAAGACTGCCTGATATGATGGTGAAAGGGATGTGCTGTAGACTCATTGCTGGGACCAAGTCCTCCCAGTCCAAGGTCCCTGTCCCTTCACAGACACACCCACCTCCCTCAGCAAGCAGAAGAAAGCCTGGAGGAAGTGCCCTTTGGCAGCAGCAGACAATCAGCCCAGCCTCCCTGCCTCTAGCCCCACCCCCGCACCCCCAATGACTCCAGTATTCAAAAACAACTCATGGCTTCTCTCTGTTCCCTCCTGAAAGAATGTGATGTGGCTAAACCCTATCATTGCTTCCTATTACGTACAGGATAAATTCACAATTCCTCAGTCTAGCCTTCAACATCTTTCCCAGTCTGTCTCAACCCTGACTTTCCAATCTATTTCTCTCTGTCCTCCTCTTCCCCTCAGGGTCTAGCACAGAACTGCAACCTTGTTTTCTTGCTCACTCAATTCAGTGAATCCTCCTCTAGATGGTGACCTCTATGAGAACAGAGGTCATGCCTATTTTTCTCACCATTGTATTTCTAGCACCTAGTAACAGTGCCTAGAATAATGTAAATATTCAAAAACTATTTGTTGAATAACAAATAAATGTTATCATTGTTAGTAATAACAATAACATAATCTTAAGGGATACAGTGAGCTAATACCTGGTCAATATGTACCAGGCACCGTGCTAAGCACTCTGCATGGATTATTTATTTCTCACATGTCTTATAAAGATGATTATGTCTATTCTGTAGATGTGGAAGTCGAGGCTCAGAGAGGTTAAGTAATTTGCCCAAGGTTACACAGCTGTCAAGTAACAAAGCTAGGATTTAAACCTGGGAGCCTCACTCCAGAAACCATGCTGCTAACCACTGGGTAGAATAAGTCAGTCATATCAAAAGCAGATGGTAGAAACCATGAGAGGTTGGGCCTGAATAGAAGAGCTGCATATAATAATAAGAAAAGTTCCAACTACCATTTATTTCATATTCACTATATGCTAGGCATTGTAACAAATGCATTTGCTCATTCAAATCCTAACTACAACTCTATCAAACAGTCGTGTTCTCTATTATACCAAGGAGACAACAGAGAGGCTAAGCAACTTGCCCAGGGTCACATGCTTAATCACATTGGAGCCAGCCTTTGGGTTCAGGCCTGTGACTCCAATGTCTATAGGCTGAACCATATTACCTCTTCTGAAAATGTCTATGTTAGTAGTTCTTCGTGTTTATTACCTATTTGGGCATGAACAAGTTTTCCCTTCAGTCTCTTCACATCCGTGATCTGGACAACTGATAGTGTGTAGCCAAGATTCTAAAGATGCTTACTCTCTCCACTGCATATGACATAGTTGTATTTGATAAGCATCATGTCTGTGTTACAAATGAACCACAATTTTAGGTTAAGTATCTATGGTTGCAGTATATTTTATATGCACTGGTAGGTTTTGGGTGCAGATTTTCCAAATTCTATTTATCTATCTATCTATCTATCATCAATTTTTCAAATTACATACATGATTGCATGAAGATATTACATACAGATGTGTTTCTAAGTTTCTATGTTTCTAGAAACTATTTCTATGATTACTGCATCTTTATATTCATCACTGTTTTAATGCATTGATCCAAGATTTATAATATTGGATATATTTAGCAAAACCTACTTTATGAATGCCCGCCCAATCATGCCTATTTCTGTCAAATATGTAAGCCAGTCATACATGACTCCACACTCATCACTGTTCCCTTTCCAGGTGTCTGAGATGGTCACAATACAATCATGTTTTTCTATTGGTCCATGCACCAGTATTGATGTGCATAAATGTGCATTTGTCTACCTGTGTATCTTTCTGTCTATGACCAGGATGGGGTGGGGGTAGGGTGATGTGGAAATGAGGGAATTATTAAATGCCAGGTAGATGTGCAATAAATTCCATTGATTTTATAAACTCCAACTTGTCTTCAGTCTCCTTCCATTCTTTATCCTGGGGGCATTGCAACAAAAGCCTGTTTTAAATACCTTTACTTCTCACCTCCCCCTCCCCAAAAAAGTGTCAATATTTTATTTGGATTTTTAACTTCGCTCCATAACAGTTGTTTGACCTCCTGACTCGTGCGAGTCACATAAATTCTGGGACTTTATTCAGGAGCCATGTTCCTGCTATTGAATAAGCAATTTGGGAGAGTGAATTAATGACTTGTGCTGTTGCTGGAAAGTCCCTGAAGAAATATTAAAATTGCTTGCAGACTGAATCGATACTCAGTGAACACCCAGCAAGAGGGCTTCAGCTCCGGAATGACCACAGAAGACAGGCCTTGGTGGAGGAAGGGGAATTCCTGCACCCAGCTTGGCAAGGCCTCCCCCTAACACCCACTCACCCACCTCTATCACCTTTCCCTCCATCCCTGGAGCTCTGTTGTTTTCAGTAACAAAGTCTGATTAAACCCCAACCCGGACAGAGCTGATTGGTCCTGTCTCAGGAAGCAGACTCAGGGGACAGTTTATTTTCTTACTAGCAACAAGAGCCCCAAGGCCACATTGGAGGTGAGGGTCTGGACACATTCACCTGTTAGAAAAACAGGAGGCACTGCTTTCTGGCAGGCTGCCCTGTGTTTGGGGATTAGGCGAGGTCTGGCTTTGGGGAGGCCGGGGGCTGTGACCATTTTCTGCTTGGTACGCAGAAGGGTTAGGTGTTGCTCTGCTGGCTTCATCTGTGTGTGTGTGTGTGTGTGACCAGTGCTTATTATCACTCAGGTGGCCGCATGATTTCAGCCCTTGTGTATGGGTGTGCCTGTGAGCTGGAGAGTTGGAATCGTGTTTTGGTATCGGGTATCGCATTGTGCTGAGGCATTCCTCTGGCAGCTGGCTTCAGGTTGCTTGGTGTTTTGTGGTATTGTATCAAGGTGGCTGCACTATGTGTAACACTGAGTTGGAGGAATTTAAGTATTGTTTGGTGGCAATGTCCATGTCTCTGCTTTGAATTATTGTGTTCCTTGATCATTATCAGCATCTTTTCGCCCCCATAATGTATATCTCAGAGATTAGGTTAATGGGTGTCTCCTTGGTGATGTGGGTTGAGTAATGATGTTGGGTCTGGGTGGTGGTGAATAATTTGGTAATTGCTTTATCGGTGTGGTTGTGGGTGAGAGGGCCCATTCTTTAGCTTTTTAAAGCTTAGTTGTTTGCACTGCTCCTTCCTGAAGGAAGATTCTAGAAATGTACAACAAATCCCTCTTGATGACCAAATGAACAGTTCTATTCTTCTTGGAAGCAAACTTCCCTTGCTGGACAGAACAGTTCTGAGCTTACCCCACTGACGCAGGTCCTGGCGCCACCTCCTTACATTTGCTTAATTTGGAGGGTTAAGCCCCTAGGCCAGACCTGATGGCTGTTGAGAGTCTAGTTCCCTGATGGGGTGAGAGGAAGATGGATGGGAGGAAACTCTCCAGTTCCAATGGGAATAAAAACATAAACTCTAGTTCCAAGAATCCCCCATTGCTCCACTCTGTAGCTCTGGCTGTCAGCATCTTCTTCCTACCTAGTATCCCCTGATGATGGGGCTGAGCACTTACAGAACCACACACACACCAGGAAATAGTGCAGGAACACACACTAGGCATGACTTCCTACTGGGGCACAGGGTCTCTGATCTGAGCTTGTAAGTAAATGTATGACTACATCACTGGGCATGAGACTGCAAATGCACAGAGCTCCCCAAGAGATTACACATGCCTGAACTTCCTTTGGCCAAAAGTTGTTATGAAGTGTGGCGTAGTGGATAAGCACATGGATTTCAAAGCCAGTACTGCATGAGTTCAAATCCTAGTTCTGCTACTTAGCCTGTGACCTGAGTCAGTTATTTAACTCCTCTGTACTCCTCATCTATAAACAATCCTATAAAGCCCTATGGGTAGTTTATGAAGCTTAAATCAATTAAGACATGCAACCTGCTTATAACAGTTCCTACTACAGTAAGCAGTTGTTAGCTATTATTACTATGAACATCAGGATTCATCAAATAAAGTATCCATAAGATTAGCCTCTGCATGTATGCCAACATGTACACATGTGGGCTGATGTACATAAAACCCTAAGATAAATCATGGTGTTTGTGTGATTTAAGCAGAGGAGAGCAAAGTCTACAGTCAGGCAGGGGCAGTCAGGTTGAGGCAGGGGGTAGTTCTCTTCTTGGCCTTCTGATCGATTTGGACAGTGGTGGGGCTAGGGGTTGATAGAATTCGCCACCGCCCATCTCCATACAGACGGCTGCATCTAGCCCTGTGGTGATGAGTAGTCAGAAGGAAGATGTTGGACCTTAGATATCTACACTTATAAAACATTTTTAAGGGGGAAGTCAGATGGTTCAGCTGGTTAAGCGCTCGCTTTGCAGCCCCAGGGACCGAGATTGAATCCCGGCTCCAGACCGTGCAGACCCATATACTGAACTGGGGTGTGCTTCCCATGTGGGAGGCCCCAGGTTCAGCCCCCAGCTTGAGGGGGCATGCCTCCCATGATGAAGGCCTCCAGCCCAGTTCCCGCCCTGTGGGGCCCCACCCACCTGTGTGGAATGAAACCATGTTGAAAACTGATGATGTGCAACTATGGAGACTGTTCTGGGCCCTCCCCCTTTTCTCTGTCTCTCTCTGTCTCTGTCAAAAACAATGCAATAAATCTTAAAATAAATGTTTAAAGATGATTGAGTTCTCAGGATTCAAATTCAGTTTACTAAAATTATTTATTTTCTAATTTAAAAAGTTATGGCCTTTACCAGCTAATAGGTATAAATGAGGAATAGTGTAATCAAGGTGTTAAATTTGGGAACTGAGGAAGGGACAAGAAAGGAATCAGAAAAGTGAATGTGGAGGCCTTTGGGTGTGGATTTTGCAGAAGGCCATTGAGCAGAATGAACTTGGTTACCTAAACAGGCGAAAGGGGCAGGGGGAATTTGGGACTTCAGTCTCATCCCATGAGCTCTCCTATGTTGATGGGAAGCCAGAACACATCACTGAATTTGGGAAACTTTGGTTCTTGCCTTTGCTGTTCTTGGGCACAGAGTAGAATTTGCAGTTCCTGTGAGCCACTGCATTGAGTACAATAAGCCCAAAGTATAACTTTTTCCTATTTTTTTTCTTAAACTTTTTTATTCCTCAGCAATGGAAATAATGGCAGTGCTTATGAGCCTCCCTTGCTTCCTTGGAATATATAAATATGTGTGAAAATAGTAGACAATTTTGGCTTGACCTTGTCAAAATTTGCTCACTTCTTCTCCTCTTTCTTCATGCTTTATCTTATCTCTATGTTCTCTACTCTCTTCCTCTCCTCTTCCTGTTTCCCTCCTTTTCTCTTCCCTCACAGTGGTCGGCAAACTGCGGTTCGCAATCTGCAGTTTGCTGACCACTGCCTATGACATTTAAGAATCAGAGGAACCCTTCAAACCCAGAAAATAAGATTGTTTTTCCATTATCATGTCATTTTATCTTAAAAAAAACCCCACAAACCTAGAAAATGCAAAGCACCACAACAAATGAAAATGCCATGAAGCCCAGAAAATGCCAACCTTCAACTCCTGAAGTAGTAGGCTCGTCCCAGAGAAGGAATGTGCAGTCATACAAAATACACACACACACTCTCGTGCATGCACGTGCATCCACACAGGTGGGGCTCTCAAAGAGGACAAAGGGGGCAATTATATGACTAATTCTGTTCAATGGTCAGATAACTGAGTCATAGGGTTATATTGTTTTTTCTGGACACACAGAGAGCAGGTCCCTTTCCTAAATCTATCTGGGTTCACAGCTGACCACATTCCTCACTGGCACTCATGATACACAGTTCTGTTCACAGAATATCCTTTTGGCTCCTCAAGCATTTTTATTTAAAAGATTTAGATGGTTTGGCACACACAAGCCAGAACTCACATACATTGACATAGACACATAACAAGAAATTATACACTTGTGATTACTATTACCATAACAATAACTAACATTGATTGAGCACTTAATATCTTCCAGGTGAAATTCTAAGCAGGTTTATGTAGACTGACTCATATAACTCTCACGAAAAGCAATGAGAGAGCTATATAATGATCCCCATATCAGATGAGTGAGGGAACTAAGGTCCAGACAGGATATGAGATTTCCCTCTAACCACATACCCGATGAGTAGGGAAGCTAGATTCAAATTTTGGAACACTCTCCCCAGACCCCACTGTCTTACATTTTCTATGTGAATTGCCATATAGTAGGTGCTTAGAGAAGGTTTTCAAAATGGAAGAATGGAAGGATAGATGAACGAAAGACCATGTCTGCTATGACCCCTGATATTCTCTTTTAAGATAGAAAAGTGGATTTTCTTATGGAAGCCAGGCCTAAGACACGTCTTGAGCCCTTTGGACATAGTGATTTGCTCCCCTGTACCCCCTGCCAACTCACTTTCAGGGGAAAGTATCCATAGCTGTGCCTGTTCAAATACTAAATGCTCTAAGCCCCAGCTCTCCACTTGACTTTTAGGTCAAGCCTAGCCTCCCTTCAAATCAGAAAAGAGACTCAAATGCATCAAAGATGCTTTCTAACCACAACACTTAGTTTCCTAGAATATTTTCCTCTGAAAACAGGTGCTTTCCAATGAGATAAAACACCAATGAAATGAAAATGGGTGTTGATGCTGTGCCTGGATAAAGACTAGGAAATTCAATCAATTGCATAGACACCTCCAATTCACCAAATACCTGGCATCATATCAACAGCCTTTATAGATGATTGACTAAAGGTTTTGGTTTTCATCCAGATGTTCAGGAGTTGCCACTGTCATTAAACTGTTTGTCAGCAAGTGCTCATGGATTTCCAAGAGATGCAAGTGAACACTAAAGAGGAAAAAGAACCCAGAATAAAAGAGACTAAAGAGGACAGGGATAGCAGCTATTCGACAAAACTAGTCAAGCAGACTCCATTCTGGGAATGGGTTGCTGCCTTGGAGATCTATTAGAACACGAATCCTGCTCACAAGAGACTCATGTGCTTAAAGACCTTTAAAAACCTTGTAAGACTGAACCTTTGACTGTCTACAGAACCAGACCCAATCAGACCCCTGCATGATGGAGCTGATGGATCAGTCCCACCGTCTGGCACCTCTTCATACTGACATGGCCTCATCCTCTCCCTGGACACCTGCATGCCTGTGAGCTTAGCATCTCTACATATTGATGATCCAAGCTGTAGATTTTGCAAAGCTTGGCGTAAATCTGGGTTGTGCCTTTGTACATGTACTCCCGTTTGTGATTTAGTGCTCTGCCTTTTATCATCTCTACTACTTCCATTCGTTCCCTCTCTACTTTTTAATGCTATTTACAACTTCCTTATCC
This sequence comes from Craseonycteris thonglongyai, assembly GCA_004027555.1. Lineage (NCBI taxonomy): Eukaryota > Metazoa > Chordata > Mammalia > Chiroptera > Craseonycteridae > Craseonycteris > Craseonycteris thonglongyai. The sequence continues at coordinate 65,722 of PVKE010002595.1, read as the reverse complement.
ATAGAGCAACATAGCGATCTTTCAGTTTCTCTACTGATATACCCAAATGACTTTTCTTACCCAGGTTTTCTCTTTACTCAACTTAATTTATGTTTTGGTGAATAGGAACGCCAGATCGTTTCATTCAATAGCATTTAAGGTTATCACTTTTATCAAAGGGAGCATGGCACTAAAGGACTCCTTGCAAGGGACATTTGTTTATTCTTGTAAGAGCCAGGCTCTCCCTGAGTGCTAGAAGGCTGTGTGAGCGTGGGTGTGCATGCACAGCGTCCTGAGTTTGTGCCACTATGCTCCACTGCCCTGTGTCAATGCTGCTTGGCACTCATGACAAGAGCCCAGTGAAACTGTGATATGGACAGCAGCTGACCCTAAAACTGCTGGAGAGCAATGCAGGCCCGGCCCTCCCTGCTGATGAGCACTCAGTTCTTTTCAGAGCAGGCCCACAGATGCCTGCAGGGCTGCTTCCTCCAAAACTTCTCTCCCCCACACACATTCATCCCAGAGCTGCCAAAGAGGCTGCGATGATGTTATTCACAAGCAAGGATTTTTTTTTTTTGGGGGGGGTCTCCTCAAAGTGTGAGTTGGAGGGTTAAAAACCAGTACAATGTCTCCCGATATTTCTGGGTCATCTTTTTGCCTTTTGTTCTTCTCTTGGATGCTTCCCATACCTTCTTGTTTCTCACTCTATTTGACCTTGAACTCTACCTTCTCCTTTTTTACTAAAATGCATCCCAAAGAAATAGTTACCTGGCCTGACAGGCCTGGAGACCTGTAGCCTCAGGGGCCAGCCCATCACTCCACTCCTGGAAATAAATCCCATTGTATTTGCATTTTAATTTTCCACATAAACAAAGGCCCAGAGTACTCGCTTGGGCAGCATCACTGGACGAATTTAATTAGAAATGAAAAGTTTATAGGGCCCTCTTTAATGCGATTAATGCTCAGTTAACATTTATCACATCCGGATGCTGAAATCGCCTTTCCTAAGCAGCCACTGGCCATGAAATGAATTTCTCTCAACTTTTTTTTTGCACCCACCCTGTGAGGTCATCTTCTAAGGAGTCTATCCTGTCCTCCAAGCTGTCTCCCTGGGGCAAGAAATGAGCTGTTCCTCAGAGCCAAGTTCAAGGGAAGTAAGTGGGGGAGAACAGAAGTATGTGTATGTGCTGGGGTGGGAGGGCAGGGGCCTAAGGGTGAGGCGAACACTGTTTCTGGGAGGAGCTAGACCCGAATCAGGGTTGTATCCTCTACCAACAGCTGAGTGCTCAGCCCAGCCAGAAAATCAGCGAGAAGGCTTCAGAGCCTCTTCCCTAATAAAGAGAGAGCCAGCCCCTTCCTCACACACCCCCACCCAGTGCATTTCTGGGGCCAAAAAGGAGGCGTTAGCTGGGGCTGCTCTGTGTCAGTCCCATCTGGCTCTCACTTCTCCTGCCTCTGGAGCCTTTTTCCCCTCTCTTGTTTGGGGTTCTGTTAGGTTGTCTCTCCCAGGCCCATGGTGACTAGGGATGGAACTCAAGTCTCCTGATGCCTCCTTTTCTCTGGCTCTCCCAGAGGCCAGACAGTCACAGTGAGTGAGAAGGCTGCCTGCCCGGGTGTCAGCTCCTTAGGGAAACACAACAGAGTGGGGGAACATGAAACCGCTACTGGTCCCCAGAGGAACAATGGCCTTCCTTATCTTATCAAATTCTCTTCAGTCTTCATTAGAGTCTACTGAGATTGGCCTCCTAACCCAACCAGCTAACCTGAGTGATGTGGAAAAGGAAGAGAGAGAGGAAGAAAAGGGTAGGGATGAGGAGAGGAGGGAAGGTAGTCTTTCTGCCGATGATCAAAGGAGGTAAATAGCTTGGTCTTGATCCTTACCTAAATGCACACTCCCTGTGAGGACCTCAGCAGACACAAGACAAATGGCTGCTACTAGTTTTCCTAGTAGTGTGGCACCCAGACCCACTACCTCAGCATCACACGCAACTCTACACCCTCACCTCCAGCGTGCATGCAGACGGAGTGTGTCAGGACCCTCCATGTGCCTGACAGGACCCTGACTCCTCAATCCCCTAGAACAGCTACAGTCCATGCAACCCCGCACGCTCCGGATAACATCTGCTAACACCCCAAACAGGCAAGCTGTCCAAGTGATGGCAGACTTCCGTTCTGAGACCAAACAATTTCTTCAGCCAGAAAGCCTCTGAATAGTGAATCACAGCTCCCTGTTAGACAGCACTGACTCCTTTTAAGGGTTCCCTGGAATTCCAGAGCCATTTAGACAGCAGGCCACAAGTACCAGGGTCAGCTAGGTACCACAAGCCCACAGACTCTTTGCAAAACAGAGCCACACAGAGACCCTCCACACATGGTCACCAACTTCTCAGTACACAAGGCAGGCACCATCGTGTCCTTTAGAATTAGGATGAAAGGTCACAGGGTCAGGGGCCCCCTCCCTGACCATCTCTGTGGCCTGCCAGGCTGCCCAATGCCCACAAGGCTCCTGGTTTGCTCCAGCTTCCTCCACCAGCACAGCAAAGGCCCTGGGGCCAACACAGAGCATCAGGACCGAGGCATGCTGTCCCCAGTGCTAGCTCCCATTTACTCAGGCTCTGGGGCCACAGCTGATCTCACTGCTCACCTTCCTCCACTGCCTCCCAGTCCTCGAAGTCCTTCCTTTCTTTGATTTCCTGACCTTACTGTACCTACAAGGTGGACAGCTCCCCTTCCAGCCTGCTGCCCTGTCTCACAGCCTTCCGCTGCCAGGAGCTGCCCGGAGCTGCCCAGAGCTGCCGGTCACGTCCTCTGGCTTCCTCTGATCCTGGATGGCTGCAGAGGGAGCTCACTGCAGACACGTGTGGGTAGGGCTCAAGGCAGGCAGAGCAGGAAGTCCGCAGCAAAGTGGCTAGAGGCTCCCAGCTGGAGGGGGCTTTAATCTGGACCACCCAAGAAGTGGGAACAGCTCTTTCTCTTGGCCTCTCTCTCTGCCACCCTCCCTTCTGCCAGGGACCAGTATGGAGTGACTGCACTGCAGCAGCCACTACCAGCCTTGCGTGCGCTGCCTGGTGCAGGCGGCCACGAGCTCCAGGTCCTATGACTTTGCCGGCCTCCCCATGCCCCCCATTGCTGTCACCTTTCTCCTCTTTTCCCCTTTACCACCTCTGAGACCCCGTGGTCTCCCAACTGCCCAGAGCTCTGGCTCTGACCGTCTCCAAGACCTGGCAGGGCTACGGAAGGCCCTAGGGTCAGGTGCATGGGTCTAGTCCCCCCTTTCAAGCATCTGCTGTTTCCTGTCTGCATGCTCAATACGTTCCACTCCCAAGCAACCCTGTCCAAGCCCAGCCATCTCCAGACCTCTCTGTCCTCTCTCAGCTTCATCGCCTCCTGCCTCACTCTGTGTCCCCCCCTTTCCATCCGCATCTCGCCCTCGCCTCCTCTAGCAGGTACACTCTCCCCCCAACTCCTTTCCTCTGGGGCTTCTGGAAATGTCATATTCTTCTTCACCTGCATGGAGGTTGCTGTCTGGCCTGAAGCAGAAAGATAAGTTACGTCCAGTTACACAGACCAGGGGCTGCAGGCTGTGGGCCCACGAACTGGATCAGGACCAAAGATGTGTTTCATTTGGCCGGCACGGAGTTTTTAGGAACCAAATCTCGCTGCCTCTTGGCCCGGCCTGTGCACTCCAGCACCTGTTTATCCAGCTCTCACCACCTCGCTCATCTTCTGTAGCGGCTCCCACTGACCTTCCCTGCCATGATCCCTGACCCCTACACACACACACACACACACATACACACACACACACACACACACACACACTACTTCTCCACTCCCATCCCTACAATAGACCTGACATCTCTAGAATGCCAACGATTCTCAGTTTCTCTCTTTCTCTCTCTCTTCCCTCCACCCTCCACATATGCACACAAAACCCCAAACAAAATATCTTCTTACCATATTATCTCTCAGAAACCAAGAGGAAGAGTCCAGTTATTTTTGGTGATTGCTGAGGATGAGCTACAAGAAGAATCTAGCTCTGCGGCCTCTCCCGTCTCCCTCCCTCCCTCCGCCTTGCCTTCCTCTCCTCCCTGAGAGTTCCTAGGCCTACATGGGGTCTTGCTCCTGCTGCTCCAGTGCCAGGTCATTCTCCTCTCATTTCCGGTACCCCCACCAGCTCTGTATGCCCAGCCCTTGCCAACAAGCCCCAGGCATCTGCCTCTGCCATCATGCTCCGCCTGATCTCTGAGCCTTCTCCAGTTCCAGCTATGGTTTCTCCCACACAGTCTCGTCCTTATTTCCGTGGCATCTGGATTATTGGGAAAGAATTTGGAGGCTAAAACTGGGGCCTGGCCCTTGGGAGAGCTCTGCCAATGACTGTCTCAGGGCCTCTGCCATGCCTGCTGCTGGGGGGGAGGGGGACGCCCCCCATGGGGGGTCACTGCACTGCAGATCTGCAGGAAGGGGACCCACTGGGAAGAACACCTTTTTGGCTGCTTACGTGGCTGGTCCCTAACCAGTCTGCCACTGGGCTGGCAAGTTTCCAAGTGAAGATGGACAGCTGATCACATAGCTCTCCATCACAAAGGTGGCCTCACCGTAGCAAAACCCCTCTTCTTGGGGGCTAACTGGACTATGGAGTATCATAGTGCAAAAAACACACATGATAAAGAAGAAAGAAAAATTTGGGGAAGCCGGGATGGCTCAGTGGGTTAAGCGCTCACTTTGCAGCGCCGGGGACCAAGGATCGAATCCCGGCCCTGGCCCGTGTGGAACCATATGCTGAACTGGGAGCTCCCCCAGTTCAGTTCTCTCTCTCTCTCTCTCTCTCTCTGTCAAAAATAAAAATATATTAGAAAAATTTGGCCCCATTTTTTCTAAGAATTCTGAAATGAGGAGTATCTGGCCCAGCCCTATAAGCACCCACTGGCCCAATGACTGCCTCACTGATTGGCCTGGTGGACCCAAGGACAAGGTGTCCAGCCTTTGTCTGTAACTGCAGGTCATGTCCTGCGTGACTTCCTCCTTTTCTTCCTCTTGGCCTCAGAATCTTTTCACCAAAGAGCAGAGACAGGCTGGCCCATGTGAGTCCAAGCATGTGCATGTGTGCATGCATGTATGCACACACACACACACACACCCATCCACATATCCTGAAGATATCAAACTCTAAGCCTAGAAACTATCATGAATATATTTAAGCTGCATCTTTCCAGCACCAAAAACAAATAATCTGTTCAACAGAAAGAAAGTGTCGCAACCCAGTAATTGAGCAGTACACAGGTAAACCCAAGGTGCTGTATTCTCCCACCTGTTTAATGTTTCACTTGTTCTTTGAGCATTGGTTGTGAGACACTGTTTTCCACTCCTCAGATCTGCCAGGGGCCTCCTCTCTTCTCTGGACTTACCCATATGGCTGGGTGAACTGCACTGGCCATAGCTGTACCTATCACTGCTTCCCCTGCAAGAATCTGAACTCTGGACACGTGACTTAAACAGTGGGGAAGGAGGTATATGAGAAGAAACTTCAGCGATTCAGAGAATTGGCAGGCCAAGTGATCAATCTTTACTGTATTCTTTTAAAGAACAGGAAATGAAAAAGGATACCCAGTTTTTTTCCTACTGTAATAGCTATAGCTTCTGACTCTAGGTAGCAACAAGTAGGGCTAAGGACAGACTGGAGCATTAAGAGGCAAAGTTGCAGCATAGCTGGAGCTTAAGATCTAGGAAGCTGGGAGCAGACAATGGAGCCCCTGGCTTAAGGTGCTCCCTTATCAGTTCCTCCCCAGTGAGAAGACTGGGCAGCAAACCCCCGACCCCACGTGAGCTGATAAGCAACATGCTCTTCAGAGTGCCGGCTCTTGGAGGGGGCTTGATTCATCTTCTGCACCAGTTACTGCTATCACTACTCTTTCTCTGGAAGCTGTCATAGTCTAGTCCACAAGTGCACACCATCATACAAGCAGCCACACAATGCCATGTGTACCGGAACAAGCCCATTTCCCAACTATTCCCTCCCACCCCAACCTCCAGTGGCGCCTCTCGTCTCCTGATCTGCTCTGCACAATCATCTTCCCCTCGTGCCAGTATGTTCACAAAGCTCCTGCTCTCCCTTGCCACACCCCACTCCTTCCCCAGTGCTCCCTTCTCCTGGCACCCAGTTTCCCTGCTCCTGCCTGGCCTCATCTCCACTTGGCTAATTCCCCCGGTGGCCCCTGTATTGAACTGTTGTGTTGTCCATTTCCCTGTGACAAGGGCTCTGGTTACAGAGTTATTGATTGGTTTTCATGCAGACAGATGGGCCCTTCCCGAGTTCCCATCGAAATCCCTGGCTGTATGGGCTGATTGTTGCCTCTCGGGGTGTAGGATTGCACTGGAGACCACCCTCCACGCAACCTCTTTGGCCCAGGCTGTGGACGGTAATAAATGGAGGCAGCCTGAGCGATAATAAAAGCAATTGAGTGGGTTACCTGTGCAGACATAAGATTTATGCCTCTTCATTTTGATGTGATTGTTTTATTGAGTGCTCAGAAGAGTTGGGACACTGTATATGTATTTATTTAGGGGTTTCCTTCTCTTTCCTTCTTTACACAACCCTCCAAAACCCACTTGTCTGCCTCTTCTCCAGAGTGACCAGTGGAGGTAAGATCTCAGCCAGACACTGCTCTCACCTGGAAGTCATTTTGTGGCCTGAATGCCCACTCTGAGCCAGCCATCAGGGAAACAGACCAAGGTGACTGCTGGCCAAGAAGTCTGAAAGCACCAGGAGAACAAACATGGCTTTTTAGGAGGACAACTCTAGCTCGTTTTAAGGAATAAGAGGAGCAACAGTCATTCCTGTTTCACAAGTTATTTTGATGATGGGTGCTGACCTCGGCAGCAGGAGACCCTCTCTAGGAAGGGACAAGTAAACACGACTTCTCAGACAGAAACTGACATGTGTATTTGTGTCTGTGGCCTGCTCTGGCAGGTCAGGCCTCTGTTCTTATTGCCCCCATTCCTCTGTGAGGAGAAGTCTTAGCCCATCCACTTGCCTCCACTCTTTGCCATGAGACCAACAGCACTGATGACCAAACAGCCACAAGAGTACGGAGATGTGGCATACATGCTGCCCCTGTGGCTTAGCTCCATGCCAAGCTAAGAGTCAAACATGCAACGTTCTAGAACCTGACTTTCAGAGAGGGAGACACAGACCCCAGCCCTGAACATGTTCCCAGCACTCCCTTGGCTAGGAAGAGTGGCTCCCAGCTTATTTGGAAAGGTCTTTAAATAAATGACCAGTGGGTAGACCACTGTCACCCTGCTGCCAGGTCTCTGATGAAGACCTGTGAATGACGCAGGATGGAATTCTTTGATAGCACTGGGGTTATAGCCTTCTTGAAGCTAGTGCTGCCACTGCCAAGAGAGTGAATGTGCTCTCTTAAAGCAACACGGGCTAAGCGAGAGTATGGGTAGCAGGTCAATAGTGAGAAATGGGACTCTGGAAAAGTCCACTCCAAAGATCTAGGGGCAGGGACTACCCTGATCCCAAAGAGTGTAGGGCAGGTTGAAAAAGTTAAAAGTGATGATCTTCTTGTCAGCTCATTCCAAGAGAGTGCCCTGAGGGGATCTTCAGCAACCTTAGACTCTATCTGCAGTTTGTGCTTGTTCTTTCAAAGAAACCGTATTCTCTGCCCAGAGCAACAGCCAAACCAGAAGACTTTGGCGTATAATCAGGAGGATCTTTCCTGCCTAGTCAGTTGCCCCGGATGTAAGTAGGTGACTTTTCTCCTTTCAGTAGTGTGGTGTGGATCTCCCTCCATCTCTTCCCCACTGCAGGCCATTTCCCACTCCAGGTTTCAATCTGAAGTTACCTGTTTATGATCACAACACCTGCCTTCTACAACCACAGTGTGCAAACTGAAGAACGGGCAACTCCATGTTCAGCAATCAGTCACCCAATACTGAGAACAACTCAGATAAATTCCACAGGCTGAGCAATCCCGTCAACCCTCAGGATTTTTGGTCTCTCATCTACACTTTTAGCTCCGAGGGGTATTTCAAAGAAGACTTGCCAATGGAGAATGTGAGTTGACTGTCTAAGCCTTTATCGCAACAGGATCAGAGAAAGCCAAACCCATTTTTAAAGCATGAAAAACAATTTGGTTTATAACCATAACAGTGTATTTCAAGTGTGGTGACAGCATCTGTTTTGAGGACGAAAAGATGAAAAATCTTATGATTTGGCTCAGGTGAGTGAATACGCATGGGCTTCCTTTCTTGTACACACACATGCTTACTTATCTCAGTTCTGAAGTACCCAACACACGTGGGCATCTCACCAACAGTAAAGCTCTCAGCTCAAGAACTGCCCACTCCAATACACCACACTTTCTGCACAGAGAGGAAATCTCCAGGCTTTTCCCATGGACGGTGAGCACTCAGAGTTCCGACATCAGCAGCACCAGCAGCAACACCCACCTTTTCAGGCTTTATGTGAAGCAGCACATCTCGGGTAACCCATCCCCTTCTGAGCAAAGCACCTTTGGTAGGCTGACCAGATGCCCTGTTTTGAGTGGGGCAGAAAACAACGGTCCTGTCCCATTTGAAACGATACCTACAGTCAGCCTCGTCTCATGGGGCTAAATCAAGCTGTGAGTAGGCTGACTGTAGGTACTGTTTGAAATGGGACAGGACCATTGTTTTCTGTCCTGTTTAGAACGGGACATCTGGTCAGCCTAACCGACAGGGAGGAAGCTAAGGGAGTCAGGCCCAGATGCATCCCTTCAGCCTCAACTTGGCAGCGCACTGGGAAGCTCCCAGAATTCTTTCCAAAATATGCCCCTGGTAGGATTCTGTCCCAAAGCAAAACAGAATATGCCACCAGCTTCTTGTTCACAAAGCAAGCCAGGAAGCCTAGCTGCGCACCCAGGGCTGTCTGTAGTGCTTTCCGGTGGCTTTCCGGGTCCTCTCTTCTCCCTCCCGCTCCATCTGCGGCGCCAGCCTCCCCACAGATGGCTGTTTCTCCACCCCAAAGGAGGTCTCCTTGCCCCTCGTGTGGATAGGGCTCCACACTGAGCAGATTCTGCAGCTGTCAGAGCCGCCAGGCTGAGGCCATTCTTTCTCCCACTCTCATTTCACCTGAGACCCCCTTCTCTGCTTTCTCCCAGTTCTGATAGGTGCACCTCAAGGCCTCTGGAGCTTGATCCTGGGGTCACCTGTCCCCTACTTGCCCTGAATTTTTGGGATAAAAGCATCCCGAAACTTTTACCAGAGCCAGCTTCTGAAACTAGCTCAGCCCGTGAGGGGTATATGTTAGGGGGACAGGGACAAGGGGAGCTGCCACCACACCTGCCTTGGTTTCTCCAATCCACCGCCCATCAAGAGAAGCAAACGCCGTAACTGTGCATGTCTTGGCTTTCTCCAAAGCGGATCCCATAATGACCACAGCAATATTCTCCAAAACACCAGCACCCAGTGCCTGCACCTCTGCTCCTCAGCAGGGCTCCTCTCCTCCTAAGACCCCAATTCTGACTCATTCCCAGGACCAGCTGCCAGCCTAGAGGCTGAATCTCCGGAAGACTCAGAAAACACTGCTTTGTCCCTTTTCCTTCCTTAACTGCCCCTTGTGCCTCAGCCCCAAAGCTTCCCCAGCCTCTTCCTCTGGCTTTTAAATGCAAAATGCTCATTCCTTCCTCCAAACTACCCTGTGTCTTTCCTGCAGAAGGAGTCTGAATGTCAAACCGCTATGATTTCAATACCTAGCTGAGCCAGGCCCAGGGAGCTGGAGGGTTTTCGGAGGGTGTATAATTAGCTGATCAGTATTATGTTACCCTGTTCATAACTGAATAACCATTTTAATACAGATGGCACACACCGGGATAATTTCTGGGGTCGCCTCACAGTACGTTACAGCACGAGTGTGGCAGAGGGAATCTTCTTTAGCCAAGGTACATTCTACCAGCTAATTTTACCTGCTGTTTTCAGGATGATTTGGGATAATTCCACATCATTTGCAAAATATTAAAAAAAGAAACCTTGATACATGATGCCAGCTTCAGAAAGAAAAAATAAAAAGCACCATCTGAATTATTAGTTGTCTTGATAATGAGCCTACAAAGAGTGTGAAGAATAACAAGGGTATGAAACCCTTAACCCTCATCTCTTTGGGGGATTTGCCTTAAAATGGGCAGCAGGGGCTGCAAGGCTGGCCCAGGTTATCTGGAACTTGCACGGAATCTCTGCTGATGTCCATTCTGTGACGGGGAAGCCATCCTGGGCTCCTGCATCCAACTGCTGCTTATGTGTGCCGTACCCACCACAGATAGACAGACACGTTTGCACACTGGCCGGGTGTGCAGACACAGAGCGTATACATGTGTTCTGCCAGGGGGCATGCTGGAGTGGCTTGGAGACTGGGACACTCTTCTGCTCTTCTATGTTGAGCTGACTCCAGCCTGGGCCATTCCCTGAGCATGTCAGCAGTGCACACTTAGGCCGGGGCATAGGCACCCCAGATGGTGAGAAGCATCTCCTAAGGTTTAGCCTCAGAAACCAGAGTTCTCCCTCCCTGCCTGACGTCCCTCTCCTTGTCCAACTCCTCTGGTCCCTGCCAATTGCTGGCTGGTGGTTGGCATTTGCTCTGCAGGCCTGGATATTCCTGCCTGTAGGCCGGAAATTTGTGCGGAGCTGGCTCGCAAGGTCTGGGCTCCGGGGAGGCAAGCTTTGTGGGAGTTGGCAGGGAGGGTGGGGGAGCCAGGACAGGCGGCTGCCCCTGGGGAAGGGAGCATGCCTTTAGAAAGGAAAGTCTGTTTGCAGGCGATGAATAGACACTGGTCATTTTAAAGGCTTCGGCTGTGGGCTGTGATTGTCTCTAGATACCAAGGCGCGTAATCTTGGAGTCTTAATTACCACAAACACTTGGATTCATTTCCAGTACTCAGGCGGGAGAAGCCTGGCAGGGAATACCCAGCCCTAAACTGGAGACAGCCCTGTCTGTCTGTCTGTCTCTCTGCTTCCCAGGTGTCCCTCTCTGCCCAAAAGACGTGGGAGCTAGCAGTGGGGAGGAACGGCAGAGGCTGGAGAAGGAACCAAGACCTCAAGATCAGGTGCTGGGTGCCCCAGTGGGCAGCAGCTGGGGGCTGGAGTCCACCCTGTGGCCAGGGGGTGGTTGGCTCACCTGTTGATGGAAGAGACGCTGGGCACGGTGTCGTTGTCACAGATGCCCTCAGCCAGGAGCCGGTCTCGGATCTCCCAGGCGAACATAGTAGGGTTCTGTCGCTTGTATTCAGCAATCTTGTCCACCACTTTGGGTGTCGCCACTTTGGGCTTGGAGCCGCCGATCACTCCGGGCTTGATGCTGCCTGTCTCGTAGTACCTGCCCCAGGAAGGCCAGCGGAGTCAGGAAGAAGCGGCCATGGCAGGGGGCGTGGGGCATGGGGGAGGGGGGTGCTGCAGCCTTCAGAGCCGCTGAGCCACACTCCTGCCTGAGGCAGCCACGCAGAGGGAAAAGGTCCAGCGTGGCTGAGCGGCTTCCAGGGGGTGACTCTGCTAGGTGAGGGGCGCATCTGAGGATGAGGGGGAGGATGAGAGGGGTGCTCCCCCCAGGAGGCGGTCGTGCCAGAGGCTGCCAGCACGCCAGCTGGAACAGGCGTCCCTGGGATTGAAAGGTCGACCTTGCACTTGGGAAGAGCAGGAGGAACAGTTTCCGGGCCTCCAGGCGGACCAGGGCTGCGGCACCACCGACAGCCCTTTCCCACTGAGCACAGAGCCCTTGTGGGAACCAAGACCCTCCTTCTGCCTGCCCAATGCTGATTTTTCTCCTATCGGGGACCCATTTCTCACTCCTCATTCTATTCCTCCAACCCCCATTCCACATTAACTCTCCTTTTCTGAAGGCCAGAATCAGGCTGTGACCCCGCGAGGACCCCGGAAACGGGCAGGCGCTGGATGACCCTGCTCCATCTTCACTCCTAGGGCTGCGGCTACCACCTGAGCGCCCAGCTCTCCAGATGCCCCTGAGGGGCACCTCCCTCCCTGCGGGTGACCTCGACATGTTTAGCGAAGGCCTCGGTCTGGAGACCCGGGTCCAGGGCGTCTCCCAGGGGCAGCCCCCCGGTCCTCACCTGCCCAGGATTTTGCTGACACAGCCGTGGCTGACCCGCAGCTGCCGAGAGATGTCACAGGGCCGCACACCCTGGTGGGCGAGCTCCACTATGCGCTGCCGCACCACGTCGGGCAGCGGCCGGCCGTTCACAAACACCCCCCCGAGCTGGTTCACACCCCCGTGCCCTGCTGGGGAGAGACAAGAAAAAAACACAACACCCCACACACAGCAGGGACCGGCCATTAGTCAGGGTCCGAGGCCCAGGACGTGCAAAGGGAGCAGGCAGGGCAGGCGGGTATGTTCCCCGAGTCGCAGGCGCCTGGTGGCCCGCAGACCACAACGCGAGGGTCAGGGATGGCACCCCATGGGCCGGTGGAGACACGGAAGCGCAAAGGCTGAGCGCAGGGCTGGGAAAGAACGCGGCTCTGAGACTGGGGCCACGCGAGGGAGAAAGTGAGGGAAGGGATGCAGATGCGAGGCGAGAGCGAAGAGAGGAGAAAGGGGGAAACAGCAAAGGGGGAATGAAGGCCAGCAGGAGAGAACGGAGGAGAGGAGAGGAAGGGCCGGGCAGGGAACGGAACCCGCCTGAGCCGCACGCTGGAGGAAGTTGTCGGTGCGTTGGGGGCGCGTGCTTGGAGGGAATCATTTTGGGGGGTCTGCAACTGGATGAGTCTGCACACAGGGGCTCTCAGCACAGACAGGGACGTCCCTAAGTCCTGACATCCCCCGTTGCTCCCCACCTTCTTCCTTGTATTTATTTTTAATTGGATTGGAGTTTTCCTACCTCTTTCCCTGCCTTACTGTTTTATTCTCTCTCTCTCTCTCTCTCTTTTTAATCGAGTTTTCCTTTCCTTTGTTTTCTGTCATCTAGGTGTTTGTGGGTCCGTATTTTGTCCTCACCTCCCTGGTGTCTACAGTTCAGAGGAAGCCAGGCGGCGGAGGGAAGGCTGAAGAGGCAGGGCCTCGAGCCGCTGCGCTCAGAAGCCGGGAGGCGGCGGGGAGCTGCGCGGCTCCGGCAGCAGCCAGAGAGCGCAGGCTGCGCCCGGCTCGGGATGCCCGGCTCGCCCACGTCGCTTGGTCCAGGTGGCCCCGGCGGGCGGAGGGCTCACGGGGCAGCCTGTGCCTCCGGCTCGAGTCGGCTGGAGCGTCCCACCGGCCTCTTGGACCTCGGCGGCGGCCGCGGACACCGCGCAGGCCCGGCGTTTGCTCGCCTGGCCGAGGGGAGGAGGGCGCGGGATCTCCAACGCGACTCCGGCTCCAGCTTCCAACCTCGGAGCCCCGGGGGTCACCGCATGCCAGGCCTGGGGGCGCTGCCGGTGCCCCGGCCTAAAGCGGTCTAGACATCCTGCACCCGGGACATGGACCGCAGCCGCAGTTACTGGCTGAGCGATCCAAGAGCAGGGACTGCTAGCGGCGGAGTCGGGCCGGACCGGGCCGGACACCTGCAGCCCCTGCCCCACGGGCCTCCGGCGACTTTCGGAGAAAGCGGGGACATCTGCGTCCCGCTCGGTTCTTCCCCGTCTCCTTCTGGGGGCCGGGGCGGCAGACACGCCTGGGGAGAAGCCTCTGATCTGGAGGTTGGGGGAGGCCAGTGGGCCCCCTCCCCACCTGCGCCGGTCTCCCCCTCTTAGCTCCACTCCTCAACCCTCCCCGCCCCCCAAACCCTGACCATCAATAATTTAGGCCCCGGGAGAACTCGCGTTACCGGTATGAAAAGGCGGCAGCTGCGGGCAGATTAAAGATGAATAATTCAGCCTCCCCGGGCTTCGGTCCCGGCCCCTCGTACCCCGTCTAAGGGGTAGGGTTGGAAGGGGGCACGGCGGGAGCCCGGGGCCGGGGACCGGAGCGCGCGCAGAACCGGGCCTGGAACGCGCCGCCGCCGCCGCCGACCCCGGCCTTGGCGGATGGCCTGCCGGCCGCCAGTGCGCCCGCGCCGCGGCCTCTGCCTGCTCCGCCCGCCTTCAGCTCTCCTTGCTCGCCCTCCTTTAGGTTCCAAACAGGCACCCGGTGGGCGCCCGGGACCCGGCGGGTCCCCCGCGGCCTCGGCCAGCGAGGAGCGCGCGAGCGGAGGCGGCCGGGCCGGGGAAGGCGGCTCGTGGACCCGTTTCCACCGCCTCCAAAGAGGAGGCCGGATGGGGGCTCCGCTCTCGGGGACGCCGGGTAGCCCGAGGCTCCTGCGCGTGGGTATGATTTAGGGAAACGCACTTAGTCCCCGAAGTCTGTTTCTAAAGCTCCCCCTGCACCGCTACATGGATGCCTAGAGAAAAACCAGCTCTCCCTCCTCCTTCTCTCGGCCGAAGCACAGATCCAAGCCAGCTCTAAAAAGTTTCCCTGTGAAAAGTTACAAATCATTTTCGGTGATTAATCTACAGGACAGGAGATGGTGTTTATTGAGAATCTATGTATCCTTTAAAAAGCCCGGAAAAAAAAAATCTCTGCATTCTTTTCCAAGCTAAAGACCTATGACATAAAAATTAGATCCATTCAAATTTCATTAATGTAATTCCCTCTTTTTTTTAGTTTGCCATTTATTCTCTCTCCTCCCCGTTTTTTGGTCACATCCTTTGTTGTTTTTATTCTCTTTTATTTCTTTTTCCCTCATTTTGATCTCTCTGTGCTTTCTCCCTGGCGCTGGCGGGCGCCTCCCTTTTGTTCTGCCCGCACGGTCTCGTCTGCCCGGCCCCGGCCAGGTCCTGGCTGGAGCGTCCTCACCGGACATGGAGCCGGGCGGGCAGACACCCGCCCCGGGCTGCCCGGGAGCCCCCCACGCCCTGTCTCACTGACTTCGATGTTTCCTTGGAGCCCCTCTTTGTTTTTAGAGCCTGTTCTGGGGAGAGGTGGGTAAAGATGACCCCTCCATCCTGCCACTCAGACCCCCAACTCCAGGAGACGAGAAGGGGAAGGAGAGGGAAGGGGGAGGAAAGAAAATCCACATACAAGCAGCCCTGGCTGGGCTGCCAGGAGGGTGACGCTGGGAGCTGAGGGTCAGAAGGGGGCACCTCAGCCCACACACCCTTCTGCCTCAAGCTGGGGCTGCCCGTGTCTCCTCCCGGACAACCACACTCCAAGTTCCAAAAAGGCAGAGCTGAGGGGAGGGGGGCAAGCATAGGGGGTGGGGAGAGAGACCAGACAGGGAGCACAACACAACACAACACCCTGAAAACTGCCTGCCCGCCAGCTCCCCGACCCGGGAGCCGGGACGCGGGTGCTGCGCATCCAGGACTTACAGAGGGACAGGTAGGACAGAAGGCAGGTGACCGGCACTGGGGAAGGCAGGTGGGGGAGAAGGATGGGTGACAGGAGGCAGAAGAGAGAAACTGGAGGCTTTAGAAACACTGGGAAGTGAACAGGAAGAACCAAAGAGGGGGCTGGGGGAAGCCAGCGTGGCCTCCAGGGTGGGACGTGAGCACAGGGGGTGCCGGACCGCACAGGGCTGGGACAGGGGGCAGGAGCCGGGCGCCGGTACTCACGGTGCATCGCGGAGAAGGGGTCTGCCTTGCAGTGCATATCCATGGGGAGGCAGAGGAGCGGGACCAGCGCGGCCGCCGCCGCCGTGTCGCCTCTCAAACTCAACTTCAGGACTTGAGGAGAAAAGGGAGGGACGGTGTGGGGGGTGAGCGGACGCCCGGCGGCCGCGGCGGGGCGCGCGGGGCCGGGGGACGCTGTGCGCTCCCTGCTGGGACTTCTCCGCGGCCGGCCCGAGCTTGCAGCCGCAGCGGCCGCAACTTCCCGCCGTCGGGGCTCGGGGCTGGGCAAGTCAGCAGAGCGGCCCCGAGGTGGCAGGCCGGGCCGGGGGAGCCAGGGGGCGCAGGGCGCTCATGGCCACGGCGGCCGGGGCTGAGGCTGCGAGGGGGGCGGCAGCTCGCTCAGTTGCCCTGGAACCTGGTCATCCGAGAGGCGGCAGTCGGGGAGGACGAGGAGCTGCGGCGGCCCGAGGGCGCCAGGCCGGGAGCCGGGCCGCTCCAAGTGCCGGTGAGTTGGCGAAGTTGGCAGAGAAGTAGCAATCCTTGGGCTGTTCGAGCGGGCGCCTCCGGGAGGGGAGCGCGCGAGCCGGGCCCCCGCCCGCGGAAAAGGCAGGCGCGCTCCGCCGCGGCCGCAGGGCCGGAGGGAGGGAGGGAGCCGAGCGGCGCCGGCGGTGCGGGGCTGGCCCCAGGTGGGTTGCGGCTGCGAGAAGACTCGGCCGGAGACTGGAGCCTCGGCTCCGGGTGTGTGTCTCTCTAAAAGCGGCTAAGCCCCCTCCAGACCCCCTCCCCCTCCCCGCGCCGGGAGATGGATGACTTGTCAGACAAAGGCAATAGATTCCACCACTCTGTGATTCGCCAGTGCCGGAGCCCCGAGCTTCGGCGAGGAGGGCCCCGCGCCTGTCACTCCGGTGCCGGCGCGGGGAGGGCCGGGAGGGAGGAGGGAGCGGCGAGCGAAGGAAGAGGGAGGGAGGGGAGCCGGGCAGGGGGGAGGAGGAAGGGGAGCCCGGGATTAAAACTACGCGGAGAAACGAAACTCGCCGATAAGGTAAACGTTGGATGAGCATAAAGAGCGTCCAGTCTAATGAACATGCAGGCAACGACCGAGGGCCGCGGAGCGCACCGCGCTGGGAAGCCTGGCTCTCAGTCCCAACTCACCGAGCCTGACCATCCACCGGCTTGAGCCCGCGTGGGCCACGCCGCCCCCAGCCGGGTCCGCATCCCTAGTCTTAACCGCCCCCCCCCACCCCTAGTCTGCGCTCTGAGTTCCCTTCCGTTCCTTCCCGGTTCGTCCTTCCTCTCTCTGGTCCTTCCCTTTCGCCTTTCCCTCCCGAGGTACCTCCCCACCCACGCACCCCCCAATTCTCATTCCGGGGCAAAGTGCCCGGCAGTTAGTCCTCTCCTGTCCCACGCGCGGCTGCGCGTAGGGCTTCTCTCGTCCCCTTGCCCACCGGGGCCTGGGCAGCCCAGAACGCTCGGTTTAGAGTCAGGCTGCAGACCTAAGGCGAGGACCCACCTGCCTCAGTGGGACCCAACAGACAGTGGGAGAGCCCGGGGACTTGGCTCCTGGACCCTGGGGTGGCCGAGGAGAGCTTGGGGAGGGAGACTGCAGAACGGCTGGGCGCAGGCGGCAGACAACGCGGGAGACCGAGGCTGGCTCTCCCCGGCTGGGGAGAAGAGGCTTCAAACGAGGCTGAGCGCCGCCCGCTGCCAGCTCCGCGGATCCGGAGCTACAGCACAGGGGGCGCAGCGCTCGCGGCCCGGCCCGCTCCTGCCCCAGCCGCTGGCCCAGCCTCCGCAGCCCTTGCCGGCACTCTCTCCCTCGCTCGTTCAGGTCCGCTCGTACGCACCAGGCAGGAGAAACCCTTTGTCTCCTAACTGGTTAAGTACAGAATATCTGGGAGATCTTTATGAAATATTTTCCCTCGTCTCATAAATCATCTTGGCACTTCAGCTGATGTTTTAACTCTCTCTCCCGCCTTCGTCCCCTCCCCCCGCTTCTCTAGGTCTGCGAAAGGGCGGCTCAGGGAAGCCCGCGCTGCGCGCCTGCCGCCCGGACTCAAGGCGCCCCTGGCCCCTGCCTGCAGACCCTGGCGCCCTGGGAAGCGCAGCCAACTCGCGCCGCTGTCCGGATGGCTGGAGCACAGGGGGCAGCTAGAATGGGGGCTGCACCCGCCCGGCTCAGCCAGGAGGAGGCTTCTACTGGGTCTCTTGCACCCGGGTTTTGGGGGCACATGAATCCTCGGGCAGAGCTAACAGCAGGCCCAGCCCGACAGGATTCTAAGGCTCCCACCCCTTAGGGGGCCAGTTCTTCTGGGATCCTAGCATTTGCCCTACTTCCTGCATCCTCCTGAACCCGATCCGCTTAATCCACCTGCGGAATAACTTCTGGGAGGGGGAAAAAATCTCCGTCTGCCCCAGCTCTGAAACCCCCACCCCCCACCACTTCCCTTGGGTGGCAAAGCTGGTTCCCTTGGGCAGGAGGTTGAAGGAGCAGGGGCCAGCCTCGAAGGTCAGTCTCTTCCCCTGCAGACCTGCAGGTGGCGCTCCCGGGTTTGCTTTGGTCTCACAATCCCACGAACACGCACTAACTTGGAGTGGCCAGTGAAAAAGGAAAACAGAGTTGGTGCAGCCCAAAGGGAAAGGCCTGGATATAAAGTGCTCTCCGGTGGCATTAGCTGGTATAGCCTTGGGCTTCCTTTGGGGCGGTAATTGACCAGAAAGGGTCCTTCCTGAAAAAAGCGCAGAACTCAAGGAGCCCTTTGCCCAGTTTCTCTCTGTTGGTCCAGGAAGTTAAGTTTCGGGGAGTCTGAACTACTGGAGGAGGACAGTGGGAAGAAGCCCCTCCACACATAGACTCAGCTTTTTCTAGAACCAGCTGGACATAGACCTATATTACACATATGAAGTATGGGCGCAGACAGCAGGCAGTTTGCAAAGAGGTGTTTTCACCCTTTCGTAAAGAAGGGGACTGCATGCACCAAGTATGCTGGAAGTTGTATGCACACGTACCCCCTGAGCAGTGAAGATCCCTCCCTGATAGTTCAATTCCCAGGTAGCCTCTGAGATTCCAGGACTGCCCCCCCACCCCCACCCCAGACCCTTTCCCTAGCACTGCATTGGCTGGACACTCACCCTCCCACCAGGCCAGCCCGGTTCCTGGGTCTAGAAACCTGGTCCCCGGTGATTAGAAACCCTTTCAGCCAAGACTCTTCCTTCTCCTAGGGCTCCCGGCTGAAGGGCTGGCCTACAGATTTCTCTTCAGGCACTGGCCTCTCCCTCTGATACTCCATTCCCTTTTCTTCCCTTTCTTCTTCTACAGAGCCTGGTAAAGGAGAAAAAAGCAAGAAGGAAAAAAAGGGAAGCAGAAAGAAGAGGAACAGAAAGAGAAAGAAAGAAAACAACCCAACCCCAAACACAACCCAGGCTCCAACCTGTCAGGGTTGGTTGCTTTTCCCGTCTGCCTCTAAATGAACCTTTTCTCTCTGGTGTTTTCAAAGCGGCCCTTCCAGCCCCCAACCTAGAGGCATTTACACTTCAAACAAGGCGCCCGCCTCCCTGCGGAAATTTAAAGGCAAATAAACTTTTGGGGAGTTGCTCTGATACCCATCTCGGGATTTGCTTCATTAGCCGCCTCTGTGCAGCTGATCTGCCCAATAAATCTTCCTTGTGGATCTCCGTTTCTTTGCCTTCTCCGCTCCCTTCCCTTCCCTGCCTGGCGCTCGCATCCCCCGCCCCTGCCTCCTTCCTCCATGGAGCCACGGTCGCCCGAGTCTCCGGTTGTGTGGAGCCTGGTGGTCCGGGCTGTAGGTGTCCAGGAGAAGGTGGTTCCCGTTAAGATCCTCTCTCCTTCCCCACAATGCATGTATGTGTACAGCCCCCATGCCAAAACAAAGAGCGACCAGCACCCCAAACTTCCAAACGCTTCTCTGGGCACACTGTGCATGAAACCAGGTGCTTGTGGGAACCCTGTCGCTGCCCCCCGTTGGTGATCTTTCTGCTCTTTTCCGGTCTCCCCGTCCCTGGTCCAGCGCTCTCTGCCCGGTCGAGGAATGGCAAAGGGTGGCCGCCTTCCCTCCGCAGGCAGGGCCCTGACCCGGGGCCCAGGCGCCGGACTTGCAGCAGCTGGGGAGGGCGGCTGGGCCGCGCGGGTCCGGCTGGGAGTAGGGGTTGTGGGAGCCCCCTCGCCGCGCCCCGCCCTGGTGGCCTGGGCCTGCCTTCCTCCTTCCACTCCTGACACTTCCCAGGGAACGGCGAAGGGAGCCAGAGCCCCGGCTCTCGGGGAGGGGATTAAAAATTCCGAAATTAAATGTATCTCCCTAGGAAATGCTCCCCACGGCGCGGACCAAATTAAACGCATTACAGTTCGGGGGGCGGGGAGAAGCTGTTTAGAACCAAGGAGGGGGGGAATCTAGTCCGAAGGGAAGGGATGCAGAAACGGAGGACAGAACAAGAGGCGGGGAGCGCAGTGCAGATGCTCCGCAGACGAGCTTCCTTTCTGAATTATTCCTGGTTGTGGAAGTCGTCGCCACAACAAAAAAGAAAGAGAAAAAAAAAAAAAGTTCGCCTGACAACCCAAGTCCGGGCCGGCCGCGGCCCACGGGCCCCCAGGGTTCGGGCGCGCGCCGGGTGCGCACGTGGAGATGCGATTCCAGGCGGCGGGCGCACGCCCCGGCCCCCGCTCGGGCTCGGCCCGCCCGGCCCTTTCCCCTCCCCTTCCCCGCTCTCCCGCCCCTCCTCCTCCCGGGCCCTCCGGTCACGTTGGAGGATGGTGTTGTGTGTGGTTTTTTTTTTTTTGGAAGAGCTTCTGGTACAATATGGAGCACCATGGGCTGCAATTTCACACTCCACGGCACATTCCCCCTAAAGCTACTTTCTTTTTTTTTTTTCATCGAAGACCCCCTAATTTCTGCTTCCTCGCTCCCTACCTCCCTCCCTCCTGCTCGTACACTTCTTTTCCCGCTTTTGTTCCCAATATTTGGGCTCCCCGAGTGCGGCCCGGGGCCCGGCTCCCGGCGGGCCCCGCCCGCGCTGTCTGTGGGGCCTGTGCGGCCGGCGCACGTGCTGCGCCTTTATCTCGCCCTGCGCCTCCCCCTTCACCCGGCTTCTCCGCACTGGAGGCCCGAGCGCACGCCCGGCCCTTCGCAGCCCCTTTCAGGGAAGCGACAATGCTAGCCACTTGGCCACCACAGCGGCCTCTTAGCTGCACGGGCCTACCAGGTGGCTGCCGCCGGCGCCCCCACCCCCCACCTGAGGGGAGGGGAATAGTCAGGCCTGCAGAGAACGGGACATAGGCTCTGTCTGGAGGGCGCTCTCCAACCCAACGGAGAACAAGCTGGGGCGCGATAGGGGCAAGCGGCCCAGTGAGGCCCTGACCAGATCCAGACACAGGCTGTGCCCGCCACACACGCATGAAGGGACCACTCGCCCCACCGCCTTGCGAAGGAGCAGCAGCCGCCCCCTGCACAGTCCCTTTGCCTCTTTCAGCCTCAGTTTTTTCGCCTGTAAAATAGGGATAACCACACCTGCCTTGCCCACTGCGTGGAGCTAGCCACTTGGAAAGCATTTTGAAAACCAAACGTTTCCATAGTAGATGAAAGAATTAAGTGCCTGGCTTTCTGAACCCGTAACCTTCTACAGAGAGGGAAGGAAGGCAGGGATCTGGGCGCGTGGGCAGGGCAGGGGATGGTATTTTCCATGCAACTCCTATCCCATAAAGGCAGCTAGAGGATCCCTTACGCCCTCCTTCCTGTGTTCCTCCCTTTCAGGAGTTGTTGTTTTTTTCTTTCCACTAACGATCGCACGCCCCATCCATGTTTATCACTCTGCTCTCTCTTTCCTGCCACTCTGTTACCACTTCTCCCTGCACCCTGGCCCCGCTGCCTCACAGCAGCTGCTGAAGAACCGGTGAAATTCTCCCCTCCCCCGACGCCGGGTTAATTGCGGCCTCGGGCGCGGTCCCTTCGGGCCGTCGGGAGGAGCAGGCCCGTTGGCAGAGACGTGGGGAAGGAAATCCCGTCCAGTCTGGTTCCAAACAAAGAAAGTTGGTCTTCCCGGGACCTGCAGTCAACCTGCCAAAGCCAGAGCGGAGATGAGGCAGCGGGGAGCGGCCTGGCCGAGGGGATGGAAGGGGGCTGGGGGGGGGAGGGAGAAAGGGGTGCTGGGGGAACAGAGAAGGCGCTTGCCCCTGGAAGGCCCGCAGAGGCCGTTTCGGGCGAAGCCGAGGTCCCCACCCGGCTGAACGCCCCTTCCCTTCCTCTCCAAACCAGGGTGAGCGAGTCCGAGGGAGGCCGAGTGTCCCTGGCCAAGTAATGATTAACCCTCTGCTCAGCCAGGCCCTGGGCCCGCAGCCTGGCCGGGCTTTGGTGGAGGGAGACGGTGCCCGTGGGCCCCGGGCGTTCCCGGTGCGACCTGTCACGGCCCCCGCGACGAAGCGGGCAGCGGAGGCGGCGGCAGGCGGTCGCATGTGGCCGTCAAACGGGAACGGGTTGCTGGGCAGGGGCAGCGCAGCTCCTGACGTGGTCCGCCCGGCTGGCCAGGGGAGGGAGGCACAGCCTCAGCCAGCGCTCCAGGCAAGCACGGGGCCGGATCCGGGCGCGGAGCAGCGGTTGGCGAGGGGCGGGCGAAGCCTGGCGGACTGAGTTGTCCTGGAGCTGCGAGGCCGCGCCGAATGCGTTCTCGGATCCATCCGCGCCGCCTGCCCTCCCTGCCTCCTCTGTCCGCAGCGGCGCCGGTGTGCGGCGCAGGCGGAGAACGCGCCAGAGCCACGAGCGGGTAAGGCAGGGGAGGCCCGCCGGACACCCCGGGAAGCCAAGGGCAGGGCCGCCCGGCCGAGCACGGGCTGTAGACAAAGGCCCGGAGCGGAGGAGAGAGGGGAAGCCGGGAAGAGGGTGGCTGGGGACACGGAGGGAACCGAGGGGCACGGGGCTCCCGGGGACCCGGACAGGTGGGTCTCCGCCTGGAGCGGAGGTCCCGGGGGCTCGCTCCCGCTCGGGTCCCCGGCGGCGGCCCGGGGTCGGGCTGGGGGTGTGGCTGTGGGGCCGTGTCAGTGTGAGGGTGAGTGTGCGCGCGCGTGTGCGCGTGTGCGCGCGCAGGGTTAGGCATTCGGGGTGGGGGGCGCTGGGGAGGGGCCTTCGCTGTCAGGTTAGACCCCGGCCCGGGAGCTGCGAGCCTCCGCCCTCGCGGTCCAGAGCAGTCCACCCCCCAACTTGAAACAAAAGGGCTGAACTGAATCCATCCGGAGTTTGAGACTTTTAGGGTGATCCGCAAACAGGAACATTTCTTAACTTTCCATAACTGTTCGGGAGTCGGGGGGGGGGGGATGCAAAGTAAATCTCGGACAGAAAAAAGACGGGGTCCCAGCAGTGCGCTTGGCGGGGTCTGGACCGGCGGGGAGGTCTAGACCCGCGGCTAACGAATGTCCTGAAGAAACAAATGGAAGGGGGGAGATTTCCGATTTCTAAATCAATGCAGGACAACGTGTCTCCTTGGGGGCTAAATGTCTTGGTGAGGGGATCGTGCGTGCGTGTGTGCTGAGAGCGTGTAAAACGTGTGCGTGTCAGGGGGGTGGAGAAGGGTGTCTAGGTAAACAGCTGTGTCCCGGTGGGGCTGAGCCAGGAGCTCAGAACCCACACCCAGCACCTCCCCCTCCTCCCTCGGCCAAGGCCTCTGCAGCCCCCCGCAGCGCCCCCCGCAGCGCCCCCTGCAGCGGGGCTGCCCTTCGACCCCGCAGGCCAGCACCACAGTTACTAAGGAGGTGAGGAGGCCCAGCCAGAGGGCGGGGACGCGTCCGTCGGCGTCTCCCCCCGCCGGCCCTTCGGAGGATCGGGCAGAGGGAGGGGTCTCCGAGGGCAGAAAGAACCCTAGGAGGAGGCTCGGGGTCCCGGGAGGGAGAGGCAGGGACCAGCGGCAGGGAGCCTGGGAGCCACTGGGACAGGCCAGAGGAGCAAAAGGGAGGACATCACATAAAGGCCTGGTTTGCATGGTTCTGGGGGTGCAGGCGGCCATAGCCAGACCAGAGCTGACCCAGTCGCCGATTCGGTCCCGTCCCCCTTCCATCCCTCGCCTTTTCCTGACGGTTTTCGCTGCTCCCGAACAGGCTCGGCGACACTAAGCAAAACCCGCATCCTTCGCAAACCCGGCTGTGGCGGTGGCGCCCGGGCGTATTCCAGGCACGCGGGCTCGCTCGTGAGTGTCGTCATTTTGAACTAGCCGGACGTGGCCAAAAGGGGCGCGGGCCACCGCAGGGGACACGGGCCCCCCGGGGAGCTGTGCACCGGCCAGACGCGTGTAAGGTGGAGGCGAGGGCAGAGGAGAGGGAGGGGCCGTAAGAGACCCAGAGCGCAGGCCTGTCGGAGGGAGGAAGACGGCAGAGCTCGTGGGGCCGCCTGGAAGGGAACCGCGATTTCCTTTTCGTCGGTGCGGCCCTGCCTCCTCCCCGTCCTTCCCCACACCGCGGTCGGCGGGAGTGCGATCCCCGCGCCCGGAAAAGCGGGAGAGAGAGAAAGGACAGGCAGTGCGGTGTGCCCCGCGTCTTCCCGGCCGCTCTGCAGCCGCTGCTGGGTAGGAGCTCTGGCCCCTTGTGGAGTGTCCCCAGCGCCAGGAAACGGGATAAGAGTCCTGACAGGCGGGCAAGGAGGTCCCCCCACCGCTCCGCCTTCTCCTTCACAGGCCTGGGGGTGGGGGGCAGCTGGCTGCAGCTTCTGGGGGACTCGCCTGGACTGGGAACCAGCTTCACGCACCTCAGGCCAGCAAGGCAGGGAGAGCCGCCTCCAGGAGAGAAAGTGGAAATGTGGGAGCGTAGGGGGCTGAGCAGACAGGACAGGGGAGGAAGGAGGGGTAGGAGGCAACCTAGATTCAGGCTGAGACCAGGAGGGAGAAGCCCGTGCTGGAGAGGAAGAGGGTCCCAGAAAGGCCCGGCCATTAGATCTGTCCTTGGGCTGCATATTTATACGGTCCAGGGGGTGCACAGATGGGCTCGCAATTGAATTCCATCTTCAACACCATCAGAGATTGATTTTGTACTCGCTTTTAATTTTGCAATAATTAATTAGATCATTACAACTGTTTGCTATTGATCTCCCTACTTAAGCCTCCGGTGTGGAGGGGTGGCCCGGAGCCCCCAAAGCCCAGGAGGCCACGGTTGAGGTTCCTGGGGCTCCAGGTTCCCCAGCCGACACAAGTCTGCCAAGGGGGAATGGAGGTGGCCCAGGGACCCTGCAGAGGGTGGAAACTCGATGATCAGCTTAAAGAATTAGAGCCTGAACTAGGGGTGAGGGTGGGGAGGGAGAGGAGGAAGGAGATTTGGGGAAAAGGAGTAGTGAGGCGGAAAGGACCTGGAGTTAGTCCTTGACCTCTGTGCAATTATTTGGAAAACTCTTGGAAACCTGATTCAACCCTCTCCCTCCCCACCAGCCCAAAACTTAACGTGGATCCCGAGCTCCCCACCCCGGACTACTCTGGGAACCTAGAGGTCGGACAGAGCTGAGCTGCAGACCTGGGGGAGAGGGAAGGAGGGGAGCAGAGAGATTGCAGCCTTCCACTTCCTTAGCATTTGGGGGAAGCAGCTTCAGATTCACCTCCCTCCTCGGGTCTCCTGGAGCCTGCCATCCATCCTGTGTCCCAGGTCATCGGTCGCTTCTTTTGGGGGCAGAGCTCTTTCTCCACACATGTTAGGCATGTATCTACACTGGCACTTACACTTTACAGGTGCACACAGACATGCACACAGCATGTCCCCACCCACTAGCACACATGCACACACACCCACACGCTGGTCCCACTAGAAACCAAGGCCTTCCCAGTGCTCCCAACTTGGAAGAAGTTGTGCTAAATAATGACACTATGTGCTTGAACATCATGCCCTGGGGACTCTGGAAGCCTGAGGAAAGAGTGGAAAGATCAAGTCCTAAACGCACCACAGAACGAAGAGGCCAGGTTCTGCAAAGAGACCCAGAGAAGTTGTTAAACTCATGTTTTCCGGGTGGAAAGTTTTTAGTAGGTTGAGAGGACCCTGGGAGGGAAGGCCCGGAAGGCCCCAGTGGTGGGAAGAGGCCGCGGATCCCAGTTCCCAGTGGCTACAAGGGCCCCCACCAGACAAGCACAGAGAGAAAGAGGAGTGGAGACCACCTTCAGCTTGACCGCCCGCATCCTTCCCAGTCGTCCCCAGCCCAGCCCAGCCCCTTGCCCGCGGCGCTGGCCGGTCACTCCCGGCTCTCACCTGCCCGGCCCGCGCGCTGTTCCATGCTCTGCTCCCCTCCGTTGCCGTCTGGGCCTGGGTCTCGCTTTTCCGCTCCTCCGCGGCCCGACAGCGCGTCTCGCCTTTGCCGCTGCCGCCCGGAGATCTGGGCGCAGCCACCCAAGACAGAGAGGCTCAGATAACCCAGGCTGCCCGCCGCCTCGGCTGTGCGCTCCGCTCGCGCCCGCGTTCACACACCCGGTCGCGCCGAGGCACAGCCATGCGCAGGGGAGCCCCGGGCTCTCCGCCGGCGCACACGCGCGCACACGCCCCCAAGGCCCCAAGCCAGCCGCAGGCAAGCGACACCCGCGTTGCCAGAGGCACCCAAAGACCGAATCCCCAGCCTCGACGACTGCACACCCTCTTACCCCACCCCCTCTTCTTCACTGTCACGCGCTCTCCGCGTACAGGGACATCTTCATTCTCATGCACGCCCCAACTTTGTGTGGGTCCCCTTTCCGGACTCACGGGACTCACCCCAGTCCACTTTCCCCACCACCAGGCTCCACAACCTGCCGCACACACTGGGGTCTCAGCCTCAGTTATGCACCCCAACTTTCTCCGTCCGCACAGCCGCTCCTTGGCGGTCCCTGCCACCAATACATCAGGGAACTGCTCGCTAAATCCCTCAGAAACTCTCTTCCTCTGGATTAAAAAAACAACTCAGAGTAAAAGGAAAAGCCCTGGCTTCCTTGTTTTAAGGATGTGATGAGGGCCCCACGGAAAGCGAGTGACCAGGCCTCTCCCAAACTCCTGCCACACTCAGACGACCACCCGCTGGAGCCACACCATTCCACAGTATTTGGGTCCTCTCACCCCAAGCCTCTTGGACCCTCAGATTCACACCCTGTCCACATACACACACACACACACACACACACACACACACACCCTCAATCCCTGATCAAAGGTTTACTTTAGCTTTGTCCCACATCATGTCCTTTCAATCTGGAATTTACACCTCTTACAGTTTTGTCACAAATTCTTTCTCAAACTACTTTCCCATATGCACCCCCTTGAATTCCTCCTTCTTACATGCTCACACACCTGTCAGGCACTCCTGCTCCCACTTCTACCCCCCCCCCCATGTACCTGTTTCTCATTTGCCCTACTTTATACCCTTCTCCCTCCCACTGGGCCTGGGCCTCCCATCCCCACACCGACTTGCTCACATTTGCTGAGTAACACAGGGAGGCTGTCAAGGAAAGTGCTGGCTAAGCCCTGTGTGCAGGCAGGGGGCTGCGGCTGGCCCCACCCGTCTTGTGCGTGCACACACACACACACACACACACACACACACACACACACAGGGGCAAGGCCCGGGCTCACAGGACCCACTGAGTCTACTTAGGTTAGGAACCGGAAGTTCTTCACTGGGAGTCCCATCTCATTACACAGAAGGTCTTCTAGAAAGATTGTGCAGCTAAAGGACAGGAAGCTGAAGGGCACAGGAGCCCAGAGGCAAAACTTATGTCATGATTCCCCAACTTACATTTTTAAAATCTTCCTACGGGCACATGCCTGTCTACTTTTTAGTCAAATTATGGCCAAATGATTGTCTGACCGTTTTTTGTGTGTCATTTAAAACTTCAGACTTGGCCAGTGTTTTCTTAAAAAAAAAAAAATTCAAACAGTAATTTTCCAATGTAAGAGCACAACTTCAAAGCACTCTCACGTGGCTACTTGGTTTCACAGTGGTGGGGTGTTCACACACATAGCTAGCCTCTCTGGTCACCTACTCAGAAGCACACCCAGTCACAGACCTTCACTGCCTAGCTCTTTGCTTCTTTGTTACCACCTCTCTAAAGTAGTAGTGATACTCCTTCCCCTTCTCACAGGCTTCTCACAAGGTAACTTGTGTGGAAGTGATTTATAAAATGTAAAGTGTGACCGCAGACACATCCGTTGCTCTGGCCTTCAATGATCAGAGACAGGAACTGAGACCCAACGTGGTTGCCCTGGAGGTGCTCACTGGGGACACACATTCAGCTCATGTCCCTGCCTGCTCCTAAGCCAGCTGGTCACAGTTACCTGAACACAGGGCCTGGGGTTGGGGCAGTGCCAGGGCTGAGGCCTAGGCTCAGGGGAAGGCAGCTGAGGCCATTGTGCTAAGCAGCCTGTCGTATACCAGCAGGACCAGGAGGAGGCAGGAGCTTCCTTAGCTCTTGGCTCTGACACTCTTGGAGCCTTGGGGACTCCGGAAGCCAGCAAAGTGGTGCCAGTCAGAGGGCTCAGCTCCGTACCTCAGCCTCCCTCCCGCCTCCCCCCTCAGACTCTGCATCTCTTTGTCTTCAGCCCTCACCCCTGTCCCACTCCGTCTCTCTCTGGCCCTTTTGCTCGTTGCCTGCCCCATTGATTGAAAGTCTCTCGCAGGTTCTCCAAGGAGTCCCAGGAAAAATGATCTGCCAGCCTATTGATTCTTCATTAGAATTACATTTTCACGTGTGCTAAATTGGTTTTAAAAGCTTTTTCTGTTGTTATTGTCTTGTCAGACCCTGAGGTCCAGGGCAAACCAAGTTTAAACGTTGTGGCTTCTTAGGGGGAAAAAAAATATCACTGGGGCCAGGTTTGTGATTACTTGCTTTCCTGCCTTATTGTTGTCATGATGACAACTGTGATTTGGGTTAAGTATCTTTAGGAAAAGGGCGCTGCAGGAGGCTGGTCAGGGCTGTGTGTGTGTGTGTGTGTGTGTGTGTGTGTGTGTGTGTGTGTGTGTGTGTGTGTTAGGGCTTCGAAGCCCCTGCAGGAAGGACACCAGAGCCGTTCAAATTGAATTTAGCACTTGAACCTGTATTAATTGCTTCTGGGACAAGAGAAAAGGGGAAAGTTTTAAAAACACTCTTATTTTCACCCTTCACTTCCAGATTGAAGAGAGGAAAAATAAAAAACACAACCCCACTTATTCCAGCCCCCTTCTCCCCACTAAATCGCTGGGGAGGAGGCGTCAGCCTTGCACAAGGTGCTGAGGGAGAGGCGGCCGCCTCCTGCTTTGTAGCTGGGCGGAAGCCCAGTCACAAGGACACTTTTAATCATTACACTCTGCACTGAGGGAGGAAGAAACGCAAACGAGGGGGAAGAAGTGGGAAGAGAGACATAGAGACGCCCATGGGGGTGGGGGGAGAGGGGAGGGGAGAGAGAGAGACTACCAGGGAGTGTGAGGAGCAGAGGGCAGAAGAATGAAAGGAAGTAAGGAAGACAGAAGAAAAGAAGAAGGAAGGAAAGAAGGGGAAAAGAGGAGAGGCTGAGAAAAAGAAATGCTCAGAGGAGGGAAAGGAAGGAGTAGAGACGGGGCACACCGAGGAGCGAGCCCCCGCCCTCCTCGGGGCCTGGCAGCCGGCAGGCGGTGCTGGGGAGTCGGGCGCTGGGAGGGGCGCAGCGCAGGCAGGAGAGCCGAATGTCTCCGTGATGTGTTTATCCCCTAATCAGTTCATTAGTTATAAACAACATGACATTAGAAGTTAGGAGGCAGTTGATATTAATTTTTATTTAACTAGTTGATGTTTAATCCGTCACGCCAGGCTGGGTAGCAGCGAGAAAGATCTTCCTGACACAAAACCAGTTAGAACTTCATAAGGCGCAATCAGTGTCCGCGCGCTGCAACAAACAAGAGAGACAGAGACAGGGAGACAGGGAGAGACGGGCAGCGGGCTCTGCCGCAGACGGAGCCGGCGAGGGGAGCGAGGAGAGAGTGCACGCGGGGCAAGGGCTGGGGGCACATCAGGGGAAAACAGAGCGCCCGGGGGCGACTGGGCGAGGGAAGAGCGGCCCGAATGGCGCGCTTGAGCCCTGCGCGGCCCGACGCGATCGCGAGGGCGCCGGAGGGGCTGTTGGCCTGGGCCCTGCCACGCCTCGCTGGGACACAGTTAGCGCCCTCCGCGGTGGAGCGCGGTGGGGGACCCGCAGCCTGGCGGGCCGCCGGGGGCTCACGCCCCAGCGAGGCGAGGCCGGGACTTTCGGAAACTCCGTCCCAGGTCCGGAGGCCGAGAACCCTCTCCTGTCCTGCTCCTGGAAGAACGGGCCGGGCAAGAGAGAGGAGGAGGAAAACAGGAGGACTTTGTGCCCAGGGGCTCAAGTTTGACAAAGTTTGCAGCGATCACCCCCCAGAGCGGGGTGTGTGTGCTTGTGTTTTGGGGTGCTCGGCAGTGACGCTGGAGGAGGAAGTGAGGGGCCGTGTCGGGGTTCTGCAGGTGGGAACGGCTTTCCCCTGAGTTTGCCAGCGCCTCCACGAACGTCCCCGAGCGCGCGGCTCCGAGGAGGGAACAGGCTGTGACGGTCGCGGGCTCCTCGGTGGCCACGCCTGGCCGCGAGTCTGAGGTCCCTCAGGTTTGCCCGGGTTAGGCTCCCTTCAACCCCACCCCCAAGCACGAGCGCTCGGCTTTTTCCACCTTCACTCCGGGCACCGGCGGGGCACTGGCTTAGTCACGGCTTCCTGCGCCGGCTCGGGGTGGAGGGCGGGCGGCGCTGTAGTTTTCCGCCGGAGCGCAGGACACTGTTTGGAGGGGCAGGAGGCATCCTGGCCCGCGCACAGATTCAAGCCGAGCATCGCACAATTTGCATGTTAATCTGCCTCCACCGCGAAAAGGAAATCGCTGAAATTCCTAAGAAGATTGCCTCTCGCCAGCGGTTAATAGTTAACTCAAACGGGAAAGTTCCCAGGGAAAGGAGAAAGCCGGGACGAGAGGCTCAGGGGAGGCGGCCTGAGCGGGCCCCGCCGCCCAGCCCTGGCTTCTCCCCTCGACCCGCGCGCTGGGCCCGGCGCGCCTCCCCTCCCCGAGCGGCGCTCCCCCTACCCTGTAATTAGCACCATTTAGTTCACAAAACCCTTCCTGGGAGAAATCTGTTCCAGGCCTCGGTTAAGCACCTGATTCTGCTGGGTGAGGCGAATACATCAACTGCTGCGGCAGAGGCGGCCGGCGAGCCGGACCGACCCCGCCAGGCTGGGGCCATCGGGAGAACGAAAAAGTGAGAAAGAGGCGGCAGAGTCAGGAAAAATCATGCAGGAAGATGGCTCAACCCTAGCCCAGGGACAGCGAAGGGCCCTGGAAGGGCGACCCAAAGAAAGAGAGGAAGCAGAGGCAGCGAAGGGTCCAAAATAGAAGAGGGAGATACGGAAAAAGACTGACAGAAGAGAGGCAGAGAGAGTGGGAAAGACAAGAGAACGAAAAGGAAAATGAGCAGGGATAGAGAAGTTAGAGACGAAGAGCAAGAAGGGCGATTAAGGGCGAGACAAAAGAATAAAGAAAAGAAAACCAAAAGAGCAAAAACGCTTTTGTCTATCTACAGAAAAAAAACTCCCCTGCGAGGCTCAGCAGTGAAAGCGCGCCCCGCGGCGGACAGGGCTCGCGGGCAAGGGCCGCAGACCCGGAGGCCCGGCGGGAGCGCAGCGTGCGCGCTCGGGGCTCTAAGCTGGGTTGGATGAAGTTCCAGAGAGCGGGGGGCGCACAGGAATATCTGCTCCTGTAAAGAACGGTGTTTGTGTGCGGGGTGTCGTTCTGGATCTGAGAGTGGGGAGGAAATCGGCAGATAAAAGACGCAAGGCTCTCTCTTGGGAGCGCCTGGGGTCCCTGGGACTTCTTGCCCTGAAGGGAAGGCAGGCGGGCCCTCGGCAGGGAGGGCTTCAGCCACCTGGCAAGACCTCCCCACCAGAGTCCCGGCAGCTAGGAACCACCCTCCCCCACCAAAGTCCCCTCTTTTGCAGGACCTTGGAGAACAACCCCCACCCGCTTGCAGATCTCCAGTGCCCAGGCAGGCGCTCCCGGCAGAAGCTGCGAGAAAGAAGTGAGGCACTGAGAACTGCGGCCGGGCGCCAGCGGAGGGCGCATTTCCTGAACTGCCTCCCCTTCGGCGACAGAGAGGCGCAGAGCAGATTCCGCTCGCTCTGGGGGCCAGGCCCCCACTGGGCTGCCCAAAACCCCAGACTGGGGAGGAGGAAAGGAAGAGGAGAACGGAACGGTGAGGGGGCGGCGGCGGTGCAGAAGAGAAGCAGAGAAAAATGGAAATGTGGACCGGAGGGAAAGGAAGGAGCCAGGGTGAATGGGAGCGCCTCCCCTCCGGTCTGAGCTCTCGGTGCGGACAAGGGTGGGAGCGCCCCCTCCCCGGTCTCACTCATTGCAAGCCCCTGTGCCCCCAGGATGCCCGGCTGGAGCCTGAGACTCCAGCAGGGACTCCAGAGGCCTCTATGCTTGTGGGGCCCATGGTGAGGATAAGGCTTCCCTGCTCGTCAGGTGCCCGTCCCCCTGAAATGGCAGTTGCCCCCTAAATGTTCAATCTTTGGGACTTCTGGGGGCAACGGACAGTCCACTCTATATTCCTTCCTTCCCCTCCCTCCTGCCTCGTCCCAGGGTCAGGTCAGTCACAGAGCTGGACTAGAGGGGGAGATGGGCAGTCCAGTCAACTCCTACTTCTGCGTGGAGACAGAAGGAAACTGGTACCCACATCAGAATCCTTTGGGCTGAGGAAGCTGGGAAGAC
Organism: Craseonycteris thonglongyai; assembly: GCA_004027555.1. NCBI lineage: Eukaryota > Metazoa > Chordata > Mammalia > Chiroptera > Craseonycteridae > Craseonycteris > Craseonycteris thonglongyai. The sequence goes on along the minus strand of PVKE010002595.1, from coordinate 33,490 downwards.
AGAGACCAAGCTGGGCGGGCTCCAGGGGCACCAGTCAGCCATTAAACCTGGGCCAGCTCTGTGATGGACACTGGGGTTACAGAGGTAAATCAGACACTGGCTACAAGGAGGACACTCCCTGATGGCAAAGAGAGGTATAAACTGAGGAATTCTGTGAAGTGTCTAGATACGGGATGCAGGGAAACACAACAGGGAGTCAGAGAACGCTTCATAAAGGGGATGGGGTCTTGCAAGATGATTAGTGTAGACTAAATGCTGGGGATAGGTGGGTGACAGTCCCAGGCAGGAGATCAGGAGCAAAGGCATGGGGAGGGGACAACACCCACCTAGCTGGGGAACTGCAAAGGATTCTTTGAGGCTTAAAGGGGGTAAGGAGTGAGGCTGGGAGGTGGGTAAGGCCTAGATCAAGGAGCACTTTTATTAAGGAGTTTTGATTTGCTCCTTTGGGCCATGGGATACCACTGATGCATTGTAAGCAGAGAAGAGATAAGGTTTATTGGATTGGGAGGTGAAAGGCCACTCTGGAGGTATGGACAGTGGGCTGGAGGTAGAGAGAACAGCAGAGGCTGGGAAAACCATCTCAGCAAGAGAAGATGGGAGGTCTCGAAAGAAAAAGTCTAAGGGAGATAGAGAAGAGAGGGTGAATGTGAGAGGTGGAAGCTGCATGGTCAGGACTAGGGCACAAATTGTGTGTAAGCACACGTGTGTATGTATTGTGGGGCGAGATAATAAACTAAGGTCCACTGTTTTTTGGGGGTAACTCTAGTATCAACTCTGGCACCCCCTCACCCTCCACTCTCTCTCCTTGCAAACCCATGTGGTGGTTACTACATATGTCTGGAGGCAATACTTTCTCCCCACCTCATGCACCTTCACCAGACAGTCTCATAGAACAATGTATGCCCACAGAAGGGGATAACTTCTCACTAATCCCAAAACGTAGGCAGTAGCACCCTAAGAGTGAAAAATGGAGCCAGGTAGTCCTTAGGCAGACATCACCTTTCTCAGACCTAAAATGTACAGGTTATATGGGACTTTGGGCACATACTTTGAACTCCCTGTGCCTGAGTGTCTTCATTTGTAAAACAGGGACATGACTCTCTGCCTTACGGGATTGTTGAGTGGTATTAAACAAAGAGTATTTTAACCCTTGACATTTAGATCTTTGACTACACCAGTTCATTACCCATTTTCACCCCAGGCCCAGATCTCTGCATACATTGAGCATTGCTTCCTGTTCAGGCACAGGGAGTCAGGGGTATAAAGAGCAGTAATAGAGGGATACTCTGGAGAAATTAAGACGAGGAAACTGAGGCACAGAGAGTTTTAGAAACTTGTCTACAATCACACAGCCAGTAGGTGGCAAAGGTAGGATCTGTACCCAGATATTGCCTCCATGATCTACACTCTTAGGCACATGCTGTACTATGTATTCCTAGTGCCCTAAGTGGAGTCAGAGGGAGGAGAGGCTGGCTGTGGCTCAGAGGCTGAGTGGGTCTGAAAGGACTCCTTCAGGGCATCCATTTGGTGAAACCCAGGAGCCCGCCTGCCCACTCTCTTTCAGATCCTTACACCCGTCGTGTTTCACCACCTCCACACTCTTTTCTCTGCCCAGGGCCTCTGAATTGGGAAACGCAGAGCTGGCTCCTATGACCAGCCAACCAAGTCCATTAGGCTGCTGGGCCACCACCCCTTACCCAATCCTAAACTGTCCCCTATGTTGGGAGACTCTGATTTTTCCCAGCCAGGACGTCCTTCTCCATGGGCCTCAGGCTCTTACAGCTTTCAGGCCTGCAGCCTCTTAATGGGGGTGGGGGTCGCGGTGGGGGATAGTGAGGTATCACCCCCATGCCTCATCCCAGCTGGGCTCAGCGTCTGCGCAGGTCTTAGTAGAGCCTGATCCTCAACACCAGCCAGAGAAAATAATTCCCTGGACTAATTTTAATGCTCCACACACAGGCCTTACCTGAGTTATCTCACACAGATCCACATGGGCTGGGCCAAGGTGCCCTGGGAACTGCAGAGCAGCACGGGGGCCCCTACTTCTGAGCCCATCCTCTTCTGGGCAGTGTGGACCTTGCGGAGCCAGAATTGACCTCAGGTGGCCAGAGAGCTGCCCATTCACTTCATGCTGGAACCACCCTCCCATCCTCCTTTCTCTAGGCCCACAGAGGTATTTCTTTCCCCGCTTTGGGCAGGAGTTAACTTAGGCTAAGGTGACCAGACGTCCCGCTTTTTAACAATTTGTCCCACGTCCCATGGCGTTTTAAAAAAGTCCCGATTTTTGGAAAGAATGCATGACAAGCTAGGGAACGGCGGAGATAGACCAAATTTTTAATCAAGAACCCCCTCCCCCACCCCGGTCAATGGTGTCCCGCTTTACCAATGTTAAAATCTGGTCACCTTAACTTAGGCAAAAGACAGAAGTTGAGGAAGTTCTGGAATGATCCAGGTCTGTGGAGACTATCTTGCCTCCTTTTAACCCATCCAGGTAGATAGGGAAGGAATGAATATGTGTGTGTGGGGAGGAGCTGTCTGGGCCTGGATTGGGAGGATTTTCATTTTGACTGGAATTTAACCAAGTCTACACGGAGTGGCCTCTTCAAAATGACCTGAGAGTTCTTCAAAATAGTCACTGTAGCCAACACCATCGAGTAAAACCATTTGTGGACTTCTTTGAGGTGTCTGCCTTCCTGGTTTGCTGACTAGTCTTTTGAAAATCTCCCTTCAAGATGGACAGGGGGTTAGGCAATACACCAGATCACTCAGACCAGACACTAGGATGAAGGTGGCTGGCTGGGTGTAAATGAGAGAGGAGCTCTCTCCCTTGCTGCCCCCCCCCCACACCCCAAGGAAAGGTGTTGTGTTTGGGAGGGGTGCTCTTGCCTATAGCATCCTTGAAGTAGATAAAGGAAGGGCTGTCCAGAAAAAAACCCCAGCCAGATTACATGGCTGGTTACTTTCCCGACAGCCCTCTTCTTTCCTCCAAAGGACGAGTTACTCTCTAGATCTTAGTTTCCTCATCTGAGAAGTGGGAAGCTCAGCCCTTCTGCATGGGGAGCTTAGAGCGCCTGGCACACAGTAGGGACCCCTGAACAGTCAGTGTTCATAGCCTGTGCCTGCCCTGTGTCAGTCACAGGCCGTCGGGGTCAGGAGCACTCCTCAACCCCTGTGGGAGGAGGGAGCTGGACGGGTGGGCTTCCTGGGGCGCAGCCGGGCACACCGCGGTTCTGGGGCTGCGGACACACGTGTCTCCCGGACTCAGAGCCAGACACTGGGCGGTGCCGGTGCCGGGCCAGGCCGAGAGGTTGGATGGCCAGGTCGGATGGGGGGCAGGGGTGAGGCGCGCAGGAGGACTCTGCCGCTGGCAGCCGCGCCCTGGAGCCGGCCCGAGTCCTCCCCGCCAGGAGCGCGCTTGCCCGCGGCCCGCCCCGCCCGCCAAGCGCCGGCGCTCTATTAATCATCATAACCCCCCGCTCACCCTCCTCTTAAAATTAATAACTCTGTAATTAGAGTCATTTCGGAAGCCTCCTGAGCCGCCGAGGCCGGCCGGACCGCCGGCCGCCCCGCGCCGTGGGCAGAGGGGAGGAGGCCGCCAGGCGCGGCATCTGCAGGTACAGAATGGGAATTAAAATCTCTCTCAACAATCCAATACACTTTTTATCAGCCATCTATCTGAGAGCAGGGCCCATTCATCATCCGAGGCATTCTCCCTGAAAACAAGACCCATTCAGATTTTATACAAATTATCATATTTATCATCGTCTCCAACTCCGGAGTAACATCTCCGCAAAGTGTCTGCCGTCTCCCCGGGGAGCCGCGCGGCTCGGAGCGCCCGAGCGCCCGCCCAGCAATTCCCCGCCGAGCCTCCCCCTCCCCCAGCCCAGCCTCGGGGGCCTCTGGCCTTTGATCCTCTGTTTCTGCCCCACCCCCCTTCCTAGGTTCTCCCCCCTCCCTATCAATCTCTCTCTCTCTTCTCATCTCCTGCTCTCTCTCTCTCTCTCTCTCTCTCTCTCTCCCTGGCCTTTGATCCAGGTCTCTCGGGTCTCTCTCTCTCTCTTTGCTTCTCTTTCTCTCCCTCCCACCTCTTTACCTCCTACCCATAACCTGGTCTCCCCTCCTTCCGTCTTTCCCCCCATGTTCATACTGCTATCTCAGTATCTTGGAGTCTGCTTTCTCCCCACCCAGCACCCCTATTTCTCTGCCTACACCAAGAAGCAAGAAGGGTTGTTTGTGACAAAACAACTTGAGCCTCCCCTCATGGACTGAGGAGGTGTTCCACAGAGGAGCTCCCCAAGGTAATTCCAGGTATCAGTGAGGGCCCACACCCCGGAGTCTGAGGAAATGAAGCAGGGTCACACTAGAGACAAGTTCTTCCTGCCCATCACACACTACAAATACACACAACCCACTGGACACACACACAGCCACATACATGCCTCACACACACAGCCCTCCCAATACACACAGCCTCTCCTACACCATACACACTCAGCCCCAATACACTCGCAGCCCACACCATGTATTTGCCACACACAGCCCCCAATACACAGCCTTTACTACACCCCCACATACAGACTTAACCATACTCATGGAGCCAAACTCTCTATACACATCAGCCCCCCTTATACCACAGCGCCCCCAATACATACACAGCTACCTACCACACACACAGCCCCCATACATACAGATGCGAGTAGGCACAGGAAGACACACGTTCTAAACACAGTGTGCTGCTATGCACTGTCCTCTCACGTCCTCGTACTTAGATTCGCAGACCCCTCATCTCTCGCTCCTCTTTCTCTCTCAGCACATAGTACACTTTAGGCAGGAACAGGTCAGCCACCGCAGCCTCTGAAACAGCTTCTGGCTTAGGTGGCGGAGTTTGCCTGTCAGCTGCCCCAGCCAGCTACTAAAAGAGCTCTGCTCCCAGGGGCTAATGAGATCTCCCCAGGTCAGGCCCACAGACGTTGGGACCTTTCAGAAGGGGTGTTTACTCAGATTCTAGGGAGGGTGACTTCAGAAAAAACAACAGCAGGAATGTTCAAAACACAGGTTTCTGACTCAAAAAGCAATCCGTGGTGAGTGCTTCCTTTCTAGCCCTCAGTCCTGGGGATAATCCTGCTGGCCTCCCTGGGGGGCAGCCAGACTCCAGCATTATTATATTAAAGTCTCCTCTGACCCAGCCCATCCTCAGTTTCCCCACAAAAGCCTGCCTCAGTGGTGGCTGTGAAGCCTGTGGCTTGTCTCCTGTGGGCCTTTGGTCAGCTGATTCATTCATTCCTCAGTCATTCATTCAACAACCATTACTGAGTGCTCTCTCTGTGTCAGCCCTCTGTTTGACTTGGAAATTACAGTGGTGGGCAAGAGCTACCTAGTCTCTGTCTCCATGGATGACAGTTTAGAGCACTGCTGTCCAGTAGAATCCTCTGTGATGGTGCAAGTGTTCTGTACCTGCATTGTCCACATGTGGCAAGTGAACACTCAGAATGTAGCCAATGTGTCTGAGGATCTGAATTTTAACTTTATTTAAATTAAATTTGATTTGATTTAATTCTTGAATCATGGCTAATAATTACTGTATTGAGCAGCACTGGTCTCATGGGCAGGTCAGTCTTTATTTAGTTCCATGGGGCAGGATATGAGTATATGTGAAGGAATTCCCTCCATCCTTCCAGAGCTGTGGAAGGCCTGTGAGTGTGAGGGGTGGGGGTGGGGTGGGGACTCTGAGTATGGCTCCTTTTCCTGTTTGGACCATCCGTTCTCTGTATGCTGCAACCCATCCACATGTGCATGAACCAAACAGGCTTTCTAAAAACTGTAGATGAGTAATTCCCTATGAGAGAGTAATAATAACCTTTCTTGGGTATTTCTTGGCTACCAGACATTATTTGCATATGCATAAATCTTCTTTGGAGTTTGTCAGCAAAATGCCTCTGAGGGTAGAAAGGGTTGGGAAGACAATAAGAAGGGGGCTCTGGGATACCTTGAGAGGGCAAGGCCTGTCTAAAGTTTGTGATTGTCTTGCATAAGTGAGGACTAGTGATGCCAAGTTGTCTGATTTTTAAAGAGCAACCAAGAATCTTGGTTTTTACTTGAAATGCATTGGAAACTATTTAAACATTAAAAACAAAACCTAACCAGACAGATGATCAAGTAACAATGTGCAAGAATAGTCACTGTAGCTTTGTTTGCAGATTAGAAATAATCTATATATCTACTAGTAAGCGCCTGGTTAAATGACTTATGACACATCTACTCAGTAGAATGCTAGGCAGCCCTAATCAAGAATGAAGTGAATCTTCATATAGATATGAAAAGATTTCTGAGGTGAATTAAGTAAAAAAAAGAAGGCATGGAATAATGTGTAAGGTACCATTTATTGAGAGAAAAAGAGATACACCACATACGTGCATGCACACATTTCTACCTGTATAGACTAGCTCTGGAAAGATATAGGAGAAACTGGACACTGGAGTTGCCCCAAGGAAGAAGACGGGTGGAAGGAAGACTTATTTTCCCCTGTCTACCTTATGGTATGTTTTGACCTTTACACTAACTGCATGATTTATATATTTACAGTTTCGGCCCAGCAAACCTAGCTAAAGGCCTGCTATGGCTTTTGGGCCATATGTTTAATAACTCTGATCCTCATGGGTTGTCCCTTTGAGGTCCCTATGTCATTATACAGATGAAGAAGCTGAGGCTCATTTAGATTAAAGCTGAACAGTTGTTCCAAGTTTATAAAGTGGTTAGTGGTGGAGCTCTGATTCTAACCAGGTCCTTCTAGCTCATAGGCCATGGCACCAAACTGCTTCTTTCCAGAATAGGGGAGGAATAATGATTCTAATAATATCATTGTTGTCAAAATACAATGTATTGGGAACTTAAGTGCCGGGTACTGTGATAAGTATTTCAGTTTATGAATCCTCTGAACAACCTTATGAATTTGACACCCTTATTATCTCATTTTACAGATGAGGAAGCTGAGGCACAGAGATTTATTAAGTTGCCCAGAGTTACTATGGCCAGAAAGTGGTGGAGCCAAGATCCTCACCTAGGTATTCTAACTTCAGAGTTCGGTGCTTAACCATCTCAATGTATATAGAGAACTCCATAACCTATTGTTATACTCCCGATGACTCATCAAGAATGCTCTGTCACACCTCTCTGAGGCCTGCCATAAATATTAACTAACTTGTACAGTGTGGGCCTGCGTACATGTTTATTTGTCCAAACACTTCTGCATAGCTCCAGAGCAGATGCCCTTGCGGGAACCAACTTTCTGTGTCCTCTTCCATGGTGAGAAGTGGGTATCTCCCTGTTAGCAATGGGCCTCAGATTCCTTGTGACCTGCTCTTTATACTTATATTCCTGCACTACCCATGACTGAGAACAACCAGAGTAGCCTCTTTTCTTCAAGTAAATGTGAGAAAATGGTCCAGGGTCCCAGCTATTAAAATACCAAGTGATTGTATAGCACATTCTCTTTTGAGTCTCTTAACACTCAATGAAGAAGGCAAAATTACCATTCCCTTTTTGTGAATGAAGAAGCTGAGGCTCACACGTCATACACACATGGATATAATTGTAATAACTTAAAATATATTTCGGTGCATGTTAATCCACTATTCCATTATCTCATGGCAATGTCTCCAAAGTCCCTGTCCCCATCTGGGAACTATGGGGGGAGCAATACTCATGGGCCACAAGCTGGAGATGGAGAAAGATAGCAAAAGAACCAGAGGTAAGGGCAGAACTACGGCCTTAGGGCAAGAACTCACCCCACTGGTAGCTTGAGTTCTATGGCTCAGATTGTGGCTGAATGTGACCAGCAGTCTAGTGTAGCTCTCTGTGTACAAGGACATGTGCATAGTCCACAGGCTTTCAAAGCACCAGCTTCCCACACAAGTTCCCCTTCCCTCACAACTTTGTCTATGCTAAAGAGCAAGTGAACCAGAGGGTCCATAGATTCTCAACCTGCCCCTAATCCTCTTAGCCACAGGCCTAGATCCCTGGTATGACCCCAACCCCAGCGCATGATTAAAGAAGAAGCAACAGGCAGATATTGAAGGAGTATTCCACCCCCATCAATGTGTCCATGGATATGTTGGCAAAACACAGGCTCTGGCAGATTCCAGAATGTTGACCAACCCAGCGTAGCCAGAGGCAGCCTTAACTGGGGACGGCACATTTGGCAACTGACTGACCAACTAGTCTCCTCTAGGGCTTCAAGCGTCACTTCCAAGGAATTTATTTAGCAAATAAGTATAAGGTACTTGCTGTGTACGTGGCACTGTTGTTAGCACTTTACAAGTATGTTAGTTTTCTATTGCTGCTATAACAAATTATCACAAATTTAGTGGCTTAAAACACTTTGATTGTCCTACATTTCTTGAGTTCAGAAGTCTAATACTCTGGGTTGGTGGGACTGTGTTCCTTCTGGAGGCTCTAGGAGAGAATTAATTCCTTGTTTTTTCCAGTTTCTAGAAGCCCCCTTCATTTCTTGGCTAATGGCTGCATCACTCCAATCTGCTTCTGTCCTCACATCTCCTTCTTTGACTCTGATAGTCCTGTTTCTTTTTATAAGGACCTTTGTGATTACACTGGGTCTGCTTGGATGACCCAGAATAATCTTCTCATCTCAAGATCCTTCATTCTTTTTTTTTTTTTTAAATTTTTAAAAAAAATATTTCTTTTTTTTTAAAATATATTATTTATTTATTTATTTATTTTTGACAGGGAGAGAGAGAGATACAGAGACAGAGAGAGAACTGAACTGGGGGAGCTCCCAGTTCAGCATATGGTTCCGCACGGGCCGGGGCCGGGATTCGATCCCCGGTCCCCGGCGCTGCAAAGTGCGCGCCTAACCCACTGAGCCATCCCGGCTTCCCCAAGATCCTTCATTCTTTAAAATCCCTTTTGCCATGTAAGGTCACATACTCATAGGTTTCAGGGATTAGGATGTGGACTTTTTTTGCAGGGGAAACGAATATTAACTGATCTAATCTTAATGACAACTCTATGAAGTTAATGCTATACTACCTCCATTGTGCAGATGGGAAATCTAAAGCAGCCATAGAGTGATTATATAAGGCCACACATGTGGTACATGAGAAAGCTATCATTCAGGCCCAACTAGTCTGTCTCTAAAATCTGTGCCCCTAACCACCACACTACAAGTATTTGGGGGCCTGATATAAACAGATGCTCTGTATCTGCATTTGCAGATACACACACTCCACATACTCAGACATCTTACATAATGTGTGCATTTTCCCATATACATATAACACACATGTATACATGCCCTTCTCATATATGTATCCTGTTCTCTTACACATGCACTACAGATACTTGACTATACACAAAATACCTGGACATATACGTTCCACAAATATCCACTCTGCTCACATACACTCACACTGCACACATGTCCATATGCTCTAAACACACACATACACATTTGTGTACACTATCCCAGAGCCTGTGCATAAATACATATTCTTTACACTTAGCAAACATATACTTTCTATTTGCACACACTAACATCATGTATTCACAACCATATAATGCCCTGTGATATATACACCTTGCATATGCATGCAGAGAACCATGAAAACATATATTCCCTTTATAAACACACCTTGCAAAAAAAATATGTAATATGCTTGCAATGAATACATCCTATACATGAATACACACCACACACACACATAAGCTCAGCAAATACCTCTGCTATCTAGACACACATCTTACCCACACATAGATTCTATGCACACACACATATACCCTACATAGAGAGTCACTTGGCATACATATATCATATGAACACACATACATCTTGCACCCTAAAGCCCTGTGCCCTGCATACACATTTACATGCCATACACATGTTCTCAAGAACTATGCACGTATACACAGAGACCCTAAGTACACACATCCTGCACACAAACGTATCTTACCCTGAATACACACTTTCACACACACAATCTTACGACATTTTATGTGCACATCCTGTTAGAGCAATGCATTTCTATCCTATTCATCAGGATGAAATTCACACTGAACTGTGTGTTTTAATGAACACTTCACGCAAAAAAAATATCCTCCCAAGGTACGGCCCTATCCGAGGCTTTGAGGGGCTGCCTCAGGGATCCCCAACACGTGCTGGGGGTTAGCCCCATTTTCCTGGGGAGGAGGCTGAGGCCTGGGGAGCCCCGCCCCCTCCCACTGCCCGCTGTCGAGGTGTGATCAGCCCCCGGCTCGTATCCCTCAGCCCCAACAGAAAAGTAGTTCCAATACCATGTTTGTTAACTAGGTTATCTAGGCTGTGGAAGATTTTAATGTTGAATTTTATAGCTTTACCACGCTCTGCCGTCCTTGTGAATATTGTAATATTGCATTTTTTACAAGTTACTCTTCTGTTAATGTTCCAGCTAGTAACTTTTATAATCCTCCTCAATGAAATTTTTTTGTATTCTTCCGCACCGTTAACCCCAATGGCGGCGCCTCGGCCCCTGGCAGGAGGCAGCTACGAGATGAATTCCTCTTTAATCAGAAATAATAATAATAAAAACACACACGCGCGGCTCCGCTGCCTCACTCCGGCTCCCCTCGCCGCCGCCGCCGCCGCCGCTCAGGGCCGCCTGTGTGCCCCGCGGCCCAGGCCCCGGGCGGCCGCTGGCGGAGCGGGGCGGCCCAGGCCCCGGGCGGCCGCTGGCGGAGCGGGGCGGCCCAGGCCCCGGGCGGCCGCTGGCGGAGCGGGGCGGCCTAGGCCCCGGGCGGAGCGGGACGGCCCAGGCCCCGGGCGGCTGCTGGCGGAGCCAGGCGGCCCATCGCGGCTGCTGGCGGAGCCGGGCGGCCCAGGCCCCGGGCGGCTGCTGGCGGAGCCAGGCGGCCCATCGCGGCTGCTGGCGGAGCCGGGCGGCCCAGGCCCCGGGCGGCTGCTGGCGGAGCGGGGCGGCCTAGGCCCCGGGAGGAGCCGGGCGGCCCATCGGGAACCCGCGCAGCTTGGCGTCGCAGCGCATCGAGTCCTTGCTCTCGCCTCAGCTCTGCAGCCGCCGGCACCCTCCCTCTTTCCCATCCCTTTTTCTGCCTGGTGTCTGTCTGTCTGGGCCTCGTCCTTGGCCTCTGACAGCCACTGTTTCTTCCTCCTTTGTCTTTACTGGGCTTCTGGCCTTTCTCAGGGACTCCTCTCTGCTCCTGCCTCTGCTGTGAATCTCCTTCCAAATGCCTGGGTTTCCTCCCAGGCTGTTCTCTTTCCCACCTCTTTGTCCTCTGCATTTCCGTCTCTATATCCGCCCCCCCTTTTTTATTTCTGAGAAGACTAGAAGCCATTTGGGGTGTGGAGTGGGGAGTCCTGGTGGTGGGATGGACCCTACTTAGTGAAATGAGGCTTTAGACTAGGTTGGGGCTGAGTTGGGATGAGGGTACATTTGAAGCCACTAGGAGGGGGTGTGTTAGGGCTATGGGGTCTGTGGCCATGGGGGGAGGGGGGATGTCCAAGAGTTGGGGGTGAAGGCTAAGTCAGAGGGACTTAGATCCTGGCGCCTGAGAGAAGGCAGGTGGCCAAAAGAGCCCTGGCTTAGTGTCAGACGTATTCCTGCCCTGGGGTCTCCTTTGAATGGGAAAGATCTATTAGGGAAATGGGAAAAATGGTCTGTTACTTGGGAGATGAGGACTGCTGTTCAGGAAGAGGCTCAGTGGAGGGAGACGTGTGTGCATGAGGTGAAGGGCCTGTCTTCACTGATAACACCAGAAAGTATGATCTAAGACTACAGCAGACCACACAAGTGCCTTCACTCAGCCAACAAATATTTATTGAGCATCTACTATGTGCCAGGCCCAGTGCTAGATCCAGGGAACACAGTGAATGAAGAGTGAACTAGTCTTTGACCTCATGGAACTTATGGACTAGTGGAAGTGACAGGTATTAATCCAATGATCACACAAATATGTCTTTGCAAACTGGGATTACTGCTAAGGATTTCTGAGCTGGGGTAAGAGTCCACCCTCGTGGCTTTCACGAATCCTATGGGGGCTGGGGAGAGCAAACTGGACTCAGAGCCTGATAAGGCTGCATCTTCCTCCTCAAGTTCCAGCTCCCAAGACGTTGGAGGGACCCCTGTCCCAATTCAGAGGGCACAACTTCCCAACTGAAGTGAGCTTTTATCCGCTGGTTTCCAAGACTCCATCCGGTCAGATTTCCCTAGGGTCTTCCAGATCCGATTGCTAAAATATTCTCCTCCCTCACCATGCGGAGGGGATTGTGGTCCCACACTTGAGAACAGAGGTGCCCAACATCTGGAAATCGGAGTCCCAGCGCAGCTGAACATCTGGAGCGCTAATCGCAGGAGCCTTGAGGGGCCCTGGAGGTGGGGTCAGGGAAGGGGATAGAAGGGTGAATAGTTCAGCCCGCGGCCTACTCGATGCCGCTCTCCTTGCGCCCCTCCTCAAAGCACAACTGAGTGTCGCCTCTGCCCCCGGCAGTGCCCTAGCGTGTACCCTCACCAGCAGAGCCCAGGTCCCCTAGGAAAGGTTAACGACCCTGCGCCCCACTCCCACCTTCACTGGAGTGCAGGTGAGGGGAGATTGTTAAACGACCACCAGGGTAGGGGACAGCAAGAGGGACCAGAGGGAAGGGTGCGGGCAGGCGGGCGGGGGCGCCCGGCGCGCCTGTGCGGAGCGCGGAAGCTGTGAGCGCCCGCGACAGTAAAACATCTGTAATGTGCCATTCGCCGCTGCTCGCTGATTGCTCATGGATTAAAGATTAAAATCTCGGCTTTGGCAGATGGGGAGAGAGAGGAAACTCTTACGAGCACGTTTTGCATCTGCATTTCATTCTGCTCTGTTCCCTGCGCCACGCCTGGTGGCGCCGGCCCTACCCCGCCCAACCGGCTCGCGGCTCCCCCTGCGCGGCCAGGCTGGGCCACCCTTCCTGTCCCTTGAGCCCTAGGCACCAGGCCCCCCTCGTCCCGTTCTCATCTGGGGTTCTCGCCTCTGCTTGATTCAATGTTGGTCACTCCCGCTCCCAACTAGACTCCAGGCAGGACACGACGAACCTACCCAGAAAAGGGGTACATTCGCTACGTTCCACAGGCTGGGCTCGCCTCCTGCTAGGCTGCGTCACCCTGGCGAGTACTGAGGCCCGTCCTGAGCCCACGAGGGCTGGGGGCTCCCAAGGGGGATTCAATCTTGGTTATCCTGGCCCTTGGAGATGATGAAAAGTAGTTGTGGTGAGGCAGGGTGGGCTCACCCGGCGCATGTGTCCCCTCTGTGCTTTTCACACTGAGCTGCTGTGGAGGCAGGGATGTGGGATAGAAGAGATTGGGGTCAGGAAAACTCTTGGGAGCTTTTAGGGCCCTGAGGGGTACTCCTGGAACAGGGTCTATTCTGGCTTTTAGATAATCCCTGTAAATTAGCCCGGTCCTGGATCACTGAGGAGTTGAAACATGTGCTCACGTGCTTGGGCACCTGAGGGCAGATCCACTGGCCTCCCAGAATGTGTCTCTGGCATCACACTTTGTTGGGGGAAGGAAATCTAGGCAGAGAGAATTAGAGACAAAGGACTGTCAGGAAAACAGACAAGGATTAGGGGAACGGAAGAAGGAACAAAGGCTGTACTAGTGTGCATCTGGTGGTGGCAGGAGAGGGTGGGGAGGTGGCAGGAGGGGGGCCCTGCCTGGATTCTCAGGCCCCAACTGGGAGGAGGAGGAGGTTGGTTCAGGGTGAGCAGAAGGAATGCTGAAGAAGGATGAACGAGAGGAGGGCCGGTGTGGCAGATGTAATTAATTACTGCATATTAAAATGTTTGTTTACAGAGATGAACAGCGGCCGGAGGTCTGATGGTAATTAATTCACAGCACTTCCCAGCCCCCTTTGAGCCCAAACCCCTCTGGGAGGTCTGGGGTGGACTGGGTTCAGTAAGGTGCTGGCTTGCTCTTGCCCTTCTCTCACCAGGGACTGGAGCCCTGATGCACACACTTGGGGAAATGGAGGCCAGGGATGATTTGTGATTAGTGATTTGGGTAAGGCCACCAGTTAGTGATAGAGCAAGACGGTAGCCACTGTTTTCTTGCTCCTGTGAAAGTATTCAAAGCCGAACACTGAGGAGATGGTGATCTTGGGTAGAGAGGATATAGCAAAGTAAGCCAAAGTAAGGGCTTGGGAAGGAGATGGACTGCGGGTCGGTCATAGAGAGGGGACCAGAGGCCTCCTTACTCGGGTGGGGCAGCGTGGTTACCGGGAATCAGCTGCTTCTGACTGCGCCATCCTGGGCCATGACAAGGGAGGCGGAAGCAGTTAGTATCCCTGGTCTCAGAGGCTGACAGTCTGGCAAGCTCTCCACTCCCAGCCTTGTGACCTTGAGGAAACGATGTAACCTCTGCGGGCCTCTGTTTCTGTATCAAATGGACCCCTCCCATGTAGGGCAGTCAGGAGGACTACACTGGCTATGAGTACTTTCATGAAGGAAACAGTGGCATTACCCCATGTGGCTGCCTCTGCTCACACTTCCTCTTCACTCACACACAGTCACACTCAACAGCAGAGATATAAGCCATATTCACAAACATTCTTCAGCTCATTCATTTATTCATTCATTCATCCATCAAGGAGTCAGCTGAGGGCCTGCTAGGCAGATGTGGGTGTGGGTGTGTGTGTGGGGGGGGCATACAAGATGAAGTAGAGATCTGCCTGTTTTGTAGGAGCTCACAGGATTCACACCCATGAAGACAGAATTAAAGGTGAAGGCACTAAAGGACTGTCACTTGAATAAGGGTTACAATCAGGAGAGAGGAGTGTGCGTGGGCACCGGGCTGGTGGCTGCAGGAGGAGAGGCTTCCTGGAGAATCTAGGTCCCAGGCTAGGCCACAAGGGATGGGTAGGAATGAGGTAGGAAGGGAGGAAGGGGAAGGCTCTGTGGGCGGGGCAGGGGTTCATAGGTGGAAGGTAGGAGGAGCCCACCTGAGACACAACCCTGGGAGCCCACAGGGTTCCCACTGAGGACTCTTATTGGGAGGTCTTGATAGGAGACCCCTCATTTTCTCCTGCATACCCTTCTCCTTCCACACCCAGCTGGGGCTGAGGTCAGGCGGTAGAGCAGGCAAGTTTTCCCTCCTGCCTCAGGACTGAGAAGCCAAGCAGGAGCCTAGGGGAGAGGGACAGAGAGGCCAATAGCCAGGAGGAGGTGGGGGGGGGGGTGAGCAGAAAAACAGCTGGAGAAGGGTGAACGGGGGCATTTGAGGTGAATGAGGCATCTCCTCCCTGAAGGATCTGGGCTGGTGGAAGGGTGAACATAGGAGGCCACTACTATTAATAGTGTCTATGGGGCTGTGAGGGACTCACCGAGTGTGTGAGTACAGACAGGACGGCCGCAAGCGCTCATGGGAGCGTGTGGCTGTGAATGAGCGTGTTCTTGGGTGTGTGGCCATGTCTACAAGGACATGTTCATAGGTGTGTGAATATATAAGTGCGTGCAGATGTGTGCCAGGGTGTCCGCATGCCCCTGAGCACCAAGGGTCCACGTGTGAGGAGATGTCGAGAGGCCACTTTTGTACCTCTGGATCTGTCTTCTCCAGCAGGGCCCCTCCCCACATATGCTTCACCTCTGCAGGGAAAGCAGATGGAGGGGCAGGGCCCCTGATGGTGAGGGGTCATTTCCCAGCCTGCTCTGCACCCAGGGCCCCTCCAGAGTACACCAGCCTCCCCAGTGTGGCTGAATCTGTGGCAGGGCTGGGAGTCCTGGTGGGAGTTTCCCTCCCAAGCCCCTGCCCTGGTGTGGCTTTTATACTTTTGGAGGGAAGTCACACAAGATACGTTTATTGCAAACACTCAAAGACAAAAAGAATAATCAATCAACCAACCAACCAACCAACCAGCCACCCAACGAAACAACCCAGGAGATACAGCTAAGCAGAAAGAAGAAAGGAGAAGCCGCCTGGCAGTGTCCACCCAGGGAGAGCCACTTCCAGGAGCTGGTATACTTCCAGTCCTTTTTGTTTTTGTTTTGTGTGAACACTGTGAAGACAGAAGCAGAGTCGTTGACACCAGCCCTTCCAGCCCCCCGGAGGGTGCGTTCCCCTCGTGTCCCCACTCCCACCCCAGCGCCTCCTCTCCCCTCTCCTCGCCCTGGGACCAAAGGTAGCGACCTGTGTGGCTGGGTCGCGGGGGCTGGGGGTACCGGCTGGGTCATCCCAGCCCGACTGGGTCTGGAGCAGGGACGGGAGCGGGAGCAGGGGAGGAGCCGCGGGAGGGGAGCGAGCGGCGGGAGGCGGAGCGGAGCTGTCGCTTCCCATCAGGAGGAGGATTGTTCCCGACACGCGCAGGCCCCGCGGCGTTTCTGTGTCACGGAGTTTTGCCGGCGCCGTGACCCATGCGAGGGGGGTCGGGCTGCGCGCGGGGAGCGGCCAAGAGTGACCAGCGCGGCCGGCCGCATCATCACCACCTGGCCGGGTCACTGCTTCCCTCTCCTGCCCGGAGCGCCTCGCAGTGGGGCGGGTTCGGGGCTGGGAGAGCCGCGTGTCTCCGTGTCACCGCCTCGCGCTCCCTCTTGGGAAGGTCAAGTGGGAGACGCATTTCCCACGTGGAGGGAGAAGAAGAAATCACTTCTGTGGGTCTCCCCTTTGGGATGGAAGGGCAGTCTTTCCTGGCTCTGAACTGAAGATGTCCTGCGCCCCTGAGAAGGGGATGAGGCCACTGGTTGGAGAATGCCATGTCTGAGGATGGACCCCGGCGGCCTAGCGAAGCCCAGGGTTGGGCCCAGAACCAGAGCTGCTCAAATAGGACTGGAACCAGCACTCTCACTGGAGTGAGGCCAGGGACCTAGAGGCTGGGGGGTCGGGTGTCTACACAAATAAAATGGTAATGGGGGTGTGAGTGTGTGAGGTTCCAAAGAGGGGCTGTAGGGAGGGAGGGGGAGGCTCCTGACCTCTCCCCCACCCCCCACTGGTCCCAGCTGAAGTCAGCAGGGCCCGTCTTTGGCACTTAATGATTTTGACAGGCCCCACCCTGTGCACCATCCGGGCCTTTGTGTCTGCCAGACCAATGGCCCATCTCCTGGGCCCACCCGACAGCTGAGCTCCAGCTGTTGCCGGCCTTTGGAGCAACCTCAGCCGTCACCACTACAAATTGACTATCAGCAGCCGCGCAGAGACCCCTTCTCTCCCATTGTCTCAGGACAAATGGCCCTTCTCCTGCCCACGGCCCCACAGGCCCAGCCCAGGCTGCCTGCTGCTTCTGGGAAGGGGCGGAGCGCCCGCTGAGCTCTCGGGGAAGCCCTCTTTCTCTAACCCAGTGATCCAGCCGGGCTGGGCCAGCAGACAGTCCCCACTGCCCAGGCTGGCGGCAACACGGTGTCCTTTCCTAAATCAGAGCTGGGCTTCAGGAGGCCAACACTGAAGCTCCTCCTGCTTCCTCCACAGCCCCTAAGCTGAAGAAGTCTTACTCTGTACTTGTTGACAGAGGCTGACATGAGGGGTAAAAGAGGAGGGAGGAAAGCATGAGTGGAGGAGGCCTGGGAACTGGGAGCCAGGGTTCCCAGGAGCCACTGCGGCCAAGCACAGAGCCAAGACAATTACATGCCTAGTTTTGCTGATTGCATTAAAATCATTAGAATGAGGGATCTGAAAAATTGTACATTAAGTGTAGAATTAGGAAGGGCTTTAGAGACTGGCACAGGCATCCCCAAAGTGAATCTGGTAGAATTAGCTCAAATTGTGTTACACAAATAGACACTTTCCCACATCATCCCAATGACCTTTTCACCACACCACCCCCATCCTCCCTTTGATTCTTTTTCTCCCACTTACAGGATCTCTGCACAAATGCTGCCTCCTCCCTCCGCCTCTTCTGCTCTCTTCTCCCACACTCCACCGTGTTCCTCCCACCCTGACTTGCGTGGGCTGTGTTTATGAGTAGGCCTGAGAGGATAGAATAGGTGTGGTGTTTGGCTCTGGGGGTGGGAAACAGGCAGACCAAAGCATCCCCCACTGTGCCTGCCCTTAGTCAAAATGCCCATCCTAGCATCTGTCCCAGCGTCTGTGCCAGGGCAGCAGGAGAGTTGAAACCGTGGGCTTTGGGGTGGGGAGGGGGGTGGGCCTGTCTGCTGGTGTCTGTGTGAGGAAGTCTGAATGCCAGAGTCTGGGTGAGATTGGGTCTATGGCTGCCTTTGTGAGAACTTCGGTGTGTGGTCCCTGCTGAGTCATAATCATGCTGCTAGCTCGTCTTCCTCCAATGGACATTGGTCAGAGTTCTGGGGAGACGGTGCCTCTCTTCTGATCTCACGGAGCAGTGGGCTAGGCCCTGGGCTGCCCCAGGCGGGCTCAGACCTGGCTTGACGGGGCTGCTGTGGGGAGACTGTTGTAGCCCTGGAGAATGGGCCTACCTGGCTAGGGGAATGGTGGGGAAAGGATGGGGCATGAGTGGGGGTGGAAAATGGAATTGCCAGCCTGGAATGAATGGATGGTGGAGTTTCTCTTTTGTAACTGGGAATAATTAAGATAGATGTGCGGATGGATTAGCTGTCCTGCAAGGTCAGGAGCGCATTGCCGGATCACTCTATTATTTTGCGGCGCCACAGCTACCCGACTAACGCCTTTTTCATGATATTTTGAACATCCGCACAGGAAAAAAAAAAACCAAGTGAGTGCACGAGAGATACAAATGGATCGTTTGGTGGAGAAATCCGTCTTCGTCACTGCCGCCAGGCTGGGATTAATGCAATTGAAGGCTCCTCCAGGCTCCGCCAGGGAGACGGGCTCAGGAAAGCAAGAGAAATTGGTTTGTACCCCTGGGAGCACGATTGATGGGTCTGGCCCGCTAGGCTGGGCTGGGCCACTGTGTTCTCAGGCTGGGCTGGGGGCAGGGAAGGGGCCTGGAGCCTGGCTGTGGCCTGGGTGGGGCCGGGGCCCGGAGGAGAGGACCAGACTGGGCTGAAACTTTCAGGAGTGTTGCTTTGGAGGTTATGAATATGATGGTAGGGTAGATCTCAGGCTTTGATACTGTAGGTGGACTGAGGGACGTTAGGGGAAGACCTGGAATGGAGGGGCCTATCCCTAATGACACTTCTCTGTCATGAGTGGCCAGGTGGAGGCTGCTAAAGTCTATCAGGGCATAGGATCTGAGAAGAGGGTCTGGACAAGGGTGAAGTGGCCCATTTACTCACAGAGCAAATATTTACTGAGTCTGAGCCATGTGTCAGGCACTGTGCTAGGTGTGATAAGCATCATAGTCCCTGTCCTCATGGAGCTTGTAGTCTAAATGGAAAGGAAAACACTGAACAAGTCATACTCACCAAGTGGTATGGGGTTTGTGATGGAGAAGCCCTCAGCAAGGGGCTAGGCCTGAACTAGGAGGTCAGGGGAGTCTTCCTTCAGGAGTGGGGTTTCGGGTTTGAAGGAAGAGAGCAGTGATGGAGGAGTAAGAGATGGAGAGGGCGCAGGGCTGGGAGGGATGGTGGGTGTAGCAGACAGAGCAGGGCAGAGTCAGCAAGGCTGGAGTCCGAGGGCCCAATCTGGGCTCTGCTTCTGTGTCCTTTACTAGTTCTGTGTGATCCTGAGCAAGTTATTGAACTTATCTGAAACTTTTTTTTTTGGTACAATGAGAACAGTATAAACCTATTGATTTGTTGTGAGGTTTAAAAATATTCCATGATTATGTATGGAAAAATGGGTAGAGAGATAGTTAAAGCAGCAGTAATCACTAGGTAATGGAATTGGAAATATTTTTCTTTTTTCTTTTGCATTATCTGTGTTATCTACCATTTCTATGATGTGTGTGCATTATAGACAGTTTTGGTGGGGCATGTGTAGCAATGGAGGTAGAAGCCACTGCAGGCTCAAATATTGGGCAAGATTATTTGGCAGAGACTGCAAGGGGTGGGTTGAATTTACAGGAGAATAGAGTTGGCAAGAGAGCATGTCAGGTGCAGGGACATGAGTGAGCAAAGATGTGGAGATGAGAAAGCATCTGTGGGAGAAGCAATCCTGTTTACCTGAAACAGAGTCCTTGTGCTTGTTTACTCATTCATTTATTTAACAAACATTTATTGAGCACAGATTCTGGGCCAGGCACTGTGCTCTGACCTGGGGACATGATGGTGATCAGAAACAGAAATAGCCCCAGTCCTCACGGAGCTCATGGCAATGAAATAAGTGCATGAAGAGCTATCAGTTACTCCTAGGAGAAGGTCTACAAAACGGCCTCTGAAAGCTTCTAATAAAGGGGTTTGGCCTAGTCAGGGAGCTGTGAGGAAAGGAAGACTTCCTGGAGAAAGTCCCCACTAAATTAAGAATTGGATGGGCAAATAGCTATAAACCAGGCAAATAGGGAAGGGAATAGTGTTCCAGGAAGAAGGAACAACAAGGTGGATGGCTCAGTAGCAGAAGGGAGCCTGGTGGGTATGAAGGACAAGTGCAGAGAAGAGAAGGGGGCTGGAGACATTGGCAGGTCAGGCTGTCCAGGGCCTGGTTGGTTGTGGAAAGAAGTTTGAACTTTATATTGAGAGCAATGTAAGGGTCTACACCTACAAGTAACATGATCAAGCTGTGTTTTCAACAGTCCCCTGATTAGGGCCTGAACCCCCGTGATAGGGGCCTTATTTCCACATGATTTGCAGCTGCTTATCATGTGGCCGGGGCCTGAATTGCACATGATCGGCAGCTGCCTGTCATGTGATCTGTCACGTGAAGCCAGAGCATGGCCTCAGAGAATGGAGGTATGTGAATCAGTGAGGAGACCACTGGGTGATAATGTGAATGAGGGGAGTAGTTATGAAGATGGAAGGGAGGGGATGGAAATAGTGGAGGAGGAGTGGAAGAAAAGGCTGTACAGGCATGTGTGTGCACACGCATGCACACACTCACACATGCAGCTTGTGGGCAGTGGATATAAGCCAGGCTGAAGAGTTTAATCAGTTGGACACCTGGAATCCTTGATAGTGATTTAAAAACCACAACTATTCACAGAGTGAAGTGCTTACCTATGCTGGACTATGCATAACTATTTTTTGCATGCATTTCTTGCTTACCTCTTGCAATTACCCCATGGAAATGGTACTTTTGTTCCCAATTTATGGCTGAGGTTAAGCAATTTATTCTGGGTCATCTGCTACTTAAAGGCAGAGCTGGGCTTTATACCCTGCATTCTGGTTCCAGAGTGTAACCACCAAGCTACACTGTTATGGAAGTGGTTTGAGCAGAAGGATGTGATCATGGTTGTGACTAAGGAAAATTAATCTGGTGGCAGTGAGCAGGATGGATGATGGGCTTAGGAAGAGAGGCCCAGAGACAAATATTTCAGTTGGGTACATGGTCAGAGGGTCTAAGGAAGCCATGATAGGACCAAAGTAATGGGAAAGAAGGGATAGATGCAAAAGCCACTGTGAATAGACAGGACTTAAGATATGAATACATTGTGTATTACTGCTGTAACAATTTACCTCAAACTTAGTGACTTCAAGCAACACCTGTTTTAAAATGTCAGTTCTATAGGTTGGAAGGCTGGGCGGGCTCAATTGGTTTCTTTCTTAGAGTCTCACGGTGCTGAAATCAAAGTGTCAGCTGGTCTGGGTCCTTATCTGGAGCCTCTGTGGACGATCAGCTTTCAAACTCATCTTACTGGCAGAATTCAGTTCCCTGTGGTCATAGGATTTAGGTTCCTGTTGTCTTACTGGTTGTTAGCTGGACTCTCAGCCCATTAGAACCACTCAGCTGTCCTTGCATGAGGCCCCTTCATCTTCAAAGCCAACAACAGTGGGTATTCCTCTGCTTTGAATACTTCTGATTTCTTCTGCCAGCAGCCAAAGAAAACTCTGCTTTTAACCCTTTCCAATCCAATTTTTATGCAACTCACATCCCCCCCAACTCCAATTTATTTTGGCTGGGAAAGAGGTTGGTAGATTTCTATTACTATACTATAGTTTGAAAGGAGAAAAACAAAATATGAACATAAATGGTGATTTATTTTCTTTTTTACAATGTCAGACATCATCTGACATCGGAGCAAAAGAGGAAAAGTACAATGTCGACGAGGTCCGACATTGGACTGGAAAGGGTTTAAGAGCTCTGTGATTAGATTAGACCCTTCCACCCCAATCATCTCCCTTTTGCCATATAACCTAACCCAGTTATAACACTAGGTGGTTAAAGTCACGGCGCCATCTTAAAAATCTGCGTAACCACAGGACCACTTGTGTTTACATATCTTAGAAAGTTGGGTGAGAGGGGATAGAAGGAGGGGTGGTGTAGGGATAAGATGGCTCTGAGGTTTGGAAACTAAATGATTGGAAGCATAGTGGTGACAACACTGAAAACAGGGACACAGGAGGAGAGCTGATTTGGGAGGCTGGGTAAGATCATGACGTGCGCATCTAGGTGGAGACATAATAAAGCAGTTAGAAATTAGGAATTTCCTCTCAGGAGCCTAGTGATATTGCATTAGTTTTCACCTCTTTATTTAGCTATACCACACATACAGTAAAGACATTAATCCGAAGCTTTCAGCTCTATGAACTTCCACATATGCATATACTGTCTTACCACTTCTCAGGTCAAGATTTGCAGCCCCAACGAGTTCCCTTTTGCTCCTTTCCCATCATTGTCTCCCTCCCCGTTAACCACTGTTCTGACATCCATCACCACCGATTTGTTTTGCCTAATCTTGAGCTTCATATAAACAATCATACAATACATAATCCCACCAAATAATGTATTGGGTGCCTTTTCTGTGCCAGGCTCTGATGATGTAACAGTGACAAGACAAAGTCCCAGTCCTCATGTAACTTAAGTTCTGCCCATAAGCAAGAGATCAATATTGTTGGAGTCAACAAGATGACCAAAGGGGAGAGTGTGGACAAAGAAGAAAGAGGATAAAGATAGAACAATGAGAAATGCTTAGCTATGGTGACAGTCAGGGCGGGCAGAGTGCTCAGAGGATGGGGAGAAGCCAGAGCATGTAGCAGCGCAGAGGCCAAAGGACGGGACTTCAAGAGGAAGGGAGCAATCAGCAGCCTCACAGGCTGCTGAGAGGTTAATCAACACGTATTTATGGAGCACTTGCCTCCTACAAGGCTAGACACGGAGTGGAAT
This sequence comes from Craseonycteris thonglongyai, assembly GCA_004027555.1. Taxonomy (NCBI): domain Eukaryota; kingdom Metazoa; phylum Chordata; class Mammalia; order Chiroptera; family Craseonycteridae; genus Craseonycteris; species Craseonycteris thonglongyai. The sequence continues at coordinate 10,403 of PVKE010002595.1, read as the reverse complement.
ACAGAGTGGCCTAAAACTCCCTGTAATAATGATCTCTAACATGTCCATAGAGATAAGAGAAGGTCCTGGCTTGGGGAAAAACACCATCAAATTCAAATATGAACATGTCATTGCCCTTCTAAACCTTCCTGCGGCCTCCCATTGCCATTGGAATTAAAACCAAAACCTCACCACTGCCTCCCAGCCCTGGGGTTCTGCCCTCTGTGGACTTTGATAGCCTCATCTTTACCTCTCTCCTGGTCACTCTGACTCTCCATGCATCTTAGACTTCACTTTTTCCTTCTTCTGCTCCCTCCTGCCCCCAGGCCTTTGCACACATCATTTCTTCACCCAGAACATTTTCCTGCTTCTCCCTGCCCCTAGAAAGACCTAGTGAATTCTACTCACCATTATTCACATCTCTGCTCGACTGTCATCTCTTCTGAGAAGCCATCCCTGATTTTCCTGCTTTAAATAGTTCTCCATGTTTCGCACTCCCACAGCTTGCTTTATGAAACTTTCTTTCCTAACACTTATCATGGTAGGTAATTATATATCTGTGTGATTATTGCATAAATGTTTGTCTCTTTACAAATCGGAGGCCACTATGAGAGCAGAGATCTTATCTGCTTCTGATCATTAGTGATTTCCTAGCACCTAGCTCAGTGCTGGGCCTGTAATGGGGCCTGATAAGCACTTGCTGAATGAATGAGCTTATGAATTTGAAGGCAGAGGGCCTGCCTTTAAGCCCTGGCTATGTGACCTTGGATAAGTGGCTTTCTTCTCTTCCCTGGACTCAGTTTTATCATCTATAAAGTGAAGGGTTAGACTCTTGAAGGTCCTCTATGGCCTGATGTCCTCAGATTTGATGACTCACACTCATAAAAATGTCACTGGGCTGCCTGCCAGCACATTAGCACTGATATTAGTGCTGAGTAAGAAGGTGAGGAATATCAAGCGCTATCCAGACAGGACAGAGCAATGTGAGCTGGATGATCAGAGAAGACTGCCTGGAAGAAGTGGGTAGAAATGAACTAAGTAGGTGGAGGGAAAGAGATTTTCAAGAACCAGAGACGTGCAGAGACATGAAACATGACAGATGACAAGGAGACTGGGCCGGGTGGCTCCCATGGGAAGGATCCAGCTCCCTTTAAATAGGAGAGGCCTTCTGTGTTAGTTTCCTGTGGCTGCTGTGACAAATTACCACAAACTCAGTGGCTTAAAACAACACAATGTATTATTTTATAGTTCTGGAGGTCAGAAGTCCCAAATCAGTCTCACTGTCAAGGTGTTGAGAGAGCTGGTTCCTAGTGGAGGCTTCAGGGAGAATCTGTTTCCTGGTCTTTTCCATCTTCTAGAGGTTGTCCTCATTCTTTGGCTCCTGCACCATATCTCCTTTTTGTCTGACTTTGACTCTGTTATTTTCTTTTTATGAGGGTCCCTGAGATTACAGTCTACACACTCAGATAATCTGGGATTTATAATCTTCTGATCTCAAGGTTAGTAGCATAATCACATCTGTAAAGTCCCTTTTACCATGTGAAGTAACATATTCAGATTCCAGGGATTAGGATGAGGACATCTTTGAGGAATTATTTTTCAGTTTACCAAACCCTAGTGGTTATTCATGAGGTCTCTCAAGCCAGAATGCCTCAGTTCAAGCCTTGGCTTTGTCACTCATTAGTGGCTTAATCCTACATGATTTATTTAACCCCTCTATGCCTCACTTTTCTCATTTGTAATATAAGGAAATACTTGTGAGCAACACTGACCACCCATGTAGTAAAAAATCTGGATATAAAACACAATTGACCCTTGAACAGTGCTTGAACTGCATGGGTCCACTTATACTAGGAAAAGTTAGTGTTTAAGGGTCAACTGTAAGAGTACACACCTTATTTGTTTCAGTTATCTGTTTCTTTATGACATACCATCCCGGATCTTAATGGCTAAAAACAACAATGATTTTTTTATTTTTGTTAAATGTATTGGGATGACATTAATTGATATCAATTACATTGTTTCCAGGTGTACAATTCTATGCTGAAAGTTTCTTCTGCTCTCCATGGTGCTGACTGCATTCACTCTTGCAGCTGCATTCATCTGGAAATTCAGCTGAATTCAGAACATCCAAGTTGGCCTCACTGACATGTCTGACAGTTGGTGCTGGCTGACTATTAGCCTGGAAAGTCATAGTTCTCCTCCAGGTGGCCTCTCCTCCTCCAAGGCCTCTCTCCCTCCACTAGCCTTTCTAGCAGGATAGTTCAAGTTTCTGTATATGGTAGTATTTGACTTCCAAATAAGTGATTATAGAAGCTGCAAGGCCTCTTAAGGCCTAAGCCCAGAAGCCACAAAGTGTCACTCTGTCACATTCTATTGGTCAAACAAATCACACCGCCAGTACAGATTCAAAGGAAGGGGAAATAGACTCCACCTCTTGTGCAAAGTCCCATTATGCACAGTCTTGTGGTATGCACAATTTGCTCTAGCAGTTGTGAGGATTCCATGAATTAAAACATGTAAAAGGACTTAGAACCTGGTACCTAGTCAGTGCTCAATATTTTTTAAAAACTGTAGGCGCTAGTGCTTGGCTGACTAGATTCAAAACCCAACTTCACAGCTTACGGTTTTGTGACTTTTGGTGAATTCTTAACCACTCCAAGCCTCAGGGTCCTCATCTATAAATGAAATTAAGGGTAAAACATACTTTACAGTGTTGATTCAAGGATGAAATGCAGTCGTTTATACAAACTCTTGCTCAGGGCCTAGCATATAGTTAGTATTCAATAATCGAATGCTTTTGATATTATCAAAGTTCTGTGTTCTATGTGGGTTTTTTGGTTGTTCTTTTTTTTAGATTTATGTTATTGTTTGAGAGAAAGTGAGAGAGAGAGAAAGGGAGACAGAGACAGAGAGAAGAGGGAGGGCCCACAGCAGTCTCCATAGTAGTGCATCATTAGTTGTGACATGGTTTCATTCTACACAGGTGGATGTGGGGCTGCCATCCCTGCAGTTACTAGTTGCGCCACAGTTCAGCACATGGGTTTGCACGGGCCAGGGCTGGGATTCAATCCCCAGACCTTGCAGTTGCAAGGCAAGCGCTCAACCTCTTGAGCTATTCCGGCATCCCCCTATGTGCTTTTTATGTATTAGTCATTTATTTCTGTGCCAGAATCCTTGTGGTAAGCTTCATCATCATGCCAGTCTTGTTGTGGCTTCTTCTGTGTATTCTTAGTTATAGGACTTCTGTTCAGCAAGTCTTCAGGAAGTTCTCAATGATGGTGGTTCTATAATTTAGTTATAATTTTGTCATGGTTGTAGAAAGAGGTGAATGTAGTGTTTACCTACTCTGCCATCTTGACCAGAAGTCTTACATATTTTTTAATTTAAGCCTATCATTGACCCTGTGTGGTTGATACATGTACACATATATATGAGGAAATGGAGGCCTAAAGTACTTAAGAAACTTGGGGAAGGAAGTAGCATAATTAGGACTGGGCCTTAGGTCTTTGTGACTCTTTCCACTTTACTAATGATTTCAAACTTTTAAAGAAGAAAGCCTCCCCTGCTATTAGCATATATTATGGAGCTTGAATTTTAGCTTTCTAATTATTAGGGAAAATATGTCAACTAGCATATACTTTTATCATGATAGTAACTTCTCTCAGCCGTCCTCAAATTACGGCCCGCGGGCCACATGCGGCCTGTCAAAAACATTTATCCGGCCCGCCAGGTGTTTTTGCAGCCGCTGCCTGTCCTGCTTAGCAGCCAACTCGCCCCGGGCCCACAGTCTGGCCCTCCAACGGTCTGAGGAACAGTGAACTGGCCCCCTGTTTAAACAGTTTGAGGACCTCTGTGAGTCTAATGTGTTAAAATTCAGTTCATAACATTCCTGTGAACATGTGAGTTTTTATTAAGGTTTTGAAGAGTATATTTTTATATCAAAACTCTGTGGACCCTCTAAATACCTCTAAAAGAAGTTAGGGTTTCTCAGATCCCAGATTGGAAACCCCTCCACCAGAACACATTCTTCCATATGAAGGACACGTGACTAGCATCTGGGTTCTGGACAGAGGGGTTCTCAAGAACCTGGCTAAGGAGCTTTGAGTCTTTTTGTAAGCAATGGGGTACCATTTAATGTCATTTAATTTGTTATTTATTGGGCTTTTGAAGATTTGTGATCAAGAAGCATAAAGGCAGAGAAAAAGAATAATAGCCAGTATTTATTAAATGTACCATGTACTATACTCTTTCCTTATTTTATCTCACTGAGATATCTCAGTGCTACAAGGTAGGTGCTGTTATCCTTCCCACTTCACGGGTGATGAAACTGAAGCTCAGACTGAATAAGTAACTTATCAAGCTAATAAATAATGGAGCTGGATTGCAAACCTATAAAGAGTCCCTGGAATTTTTTGGGGGGGGAGGTCACTAGTGATATGGTAGTGGGAGCAGAGGGCTCTGGGAGGAAATTGATGGTGGAAAGCAAAGGCAACGAGTGTATATTGTTGATTGGGGATATTTTACAGTCCAAAGAAGGAAAAAGTAAGACCTAGAAGGGCGTGGAAGACTCTCAAGGCTGAGAGGAAGGTGCGAGGGGAGAGGGCAAGACTGGGAAGTCTGGATCAAAGAAAGGCTCAGCTGAAGGAGCATGCGTTTGGAGCACTGCCTCTTCCTGTGTCCGCGCTTCTCCCGAATTTCCGAGGGTGTTGTGGGCAAGGCTGAGATTCGACATGTGCCAGGCCTCCTGTGGGAATGGCCTTTGGTAGAGGCGTGCAACACTGTTGCAGGCAGTGAGCTACGTGAGGCAGCTTCCCCATCCCTTTCACACACTTCATGCTCCAGATAAATCTGGCTGCTTCCCCTTTCCCAAACACAGCTGGCACTGCAATGTAGAGCCGGGGTGTCCTACCTTTGGGCTTCCCTGGGCCACATTGGAAGAAGAAGAATTGTCTTTGGTCACACATAAAATACTAACACTAATGACAGCTGATGAGCTAAGAAAAAAATTGCAAAAAAACTCATAATATTTTAAGAAAGTTTACAAATTTGTGTTGGGTTGCATTCAAAGCTGTCTTGGGCCACGTGTGGCCATGGGTGGTGGGTTGGATAAGAGGAAAAGAGCACAGATTTCAGAGACAATCAGTTCTGGGTTTGAGGCCAGACTCTGCCACTTACTAACTGTGATCTCGGGGAAGTTATTTAAGCTCTTGGCACTTCTGTTTCTTATTTGTACCCTTGGAGATGACAACACTACGATGGGAGGGCTTAGTGAGATGATAAGCTTCCAGCATGTGCTTGGCACAGAGTAGGTGCTTCTTAAATGCTGGTTTCTCCCTTCTCTGCCTGTCTGTTCATGTCCCTCTCTTCTCTGGCCAACCTGTTCCAGGCTCCACCTGTTGAAGTTCTGCCTAATATGAAAAAGATTGGTATTTTGTATCAATACTATCCCTGACCCTGACAGCTTGTGTGGACCTGTCCCTGGCTGGTACATCAGAGCACCTGTATCACTCACAGGGGACTTAAGGTTCACTCACTGCTTTGTAGTGTAGAATATTTGTGTTTGGCTTTACTCGGCATATAATAAATACTTACAGAAAGAAGCAAAGGATGTTTGGGGGAAAGCACGGGACCAGTTTCACATCCCTTGTTCTTTTGTGCTGAAAAGTCTCTAGTAGAAGCTGGGAAATTGGCAATGATATTTAGTTGACTTTGTGTGTGTGTGTGTGTGTGTGTGTGTGTGTGTGTGTGTGTGTGTATTTGGGGTGAGGGGAGTCAGGCAGACCACACTTGCCCTTGATCATCAGTTCATCAGGGGAGGAAGGTGTTGGTATCAGTGAAACTTTAGTCTGGAGGAATCAGTGATGCCTTTGGCTAGATTCAAGGTTCTGGAAGGCTTGATTAGTCGGATTGGGTTACCATGGAGGAATCTATGTCCTAGACATCAACCAGAGTTTGATACTGAATTGAGTTAAAGGTGAGAGCACACTGGAGACTGGATGGAATTGTGCTCCATGGGAGCACCTTCTGCATCTCAGCTAGAGCTGAAGGTTGTGCCCACTGGCATCTCTGGGATGGGGGTAGGGTGATAGCCCTGGGGGGCAATGGAGCAAGAGGAAGATGGCCAGGGTGGCTGGGACAGGAAGTGGCTGCGGCTTCCCCCTACTCCTTTCTCTCCTGCCGCAGTCTTCTCAGCCACGCAAGACTGTCCCTACCGCAGCCCAAGCCGCTTTCATCCTGGAAGGCCTCCCTGTCTGCTTTCAGCATCTCCAGGTCTTCTCACTACGCTCCCACCCAACATTGTCAGCCTGACAACTGAGACCTAACTGGTCTATTCCTATTATCAATCCCTTTTCCAGTGACAAGTTAGTTTTCTAATCCCTGATGCTGGTTTCTTAAATGGAGATAAGCAGCAGAAGATGTACCCTCTGCCCTATTAACAGGGCAAATGAACAGTAAATCCTATCACCAGCACATCATTTCCTACTGGCCCTTGAATAAGCTCAGAGCCTCCCCTGGGAGGTGATACCTCCCTGACAGTAAGCAAGCTGAAAGACACCACAAGGCAGTCTGTGGGTGGGGAGCCAAAAATGGGGGGATCCCAGCAATAATGCAGTTTCCCCAGGATTTTCTGCCTTATAGGACGATTTCAAACCCATGACCTCAGGAGACCCTCACAACAATCCCATGCTGCAGGCCTAACAATCTGCATTTGACCAATGGGAAACCAAGGCTCAGAGAGGGCAAGTCGCTCACCAAGAGCAGACAGCCGGGAAGGAGCACAACCAGGATGGGAGGCGCAGGTGTATTTGGGGATCTTCAGCGTTGAGTCCTGTCTGTGAGCTGTGAGCTTGGCAGCTTGAACATGCCCACCTCCCTGAGGATCCTCCTACCCTGACTGCTAAGAGCCTAGGCTTGGAAGACGGGGGAGTCTCAGGCTCCCAGGCCTCTCCCCGATTCCCCAGCTGTACCCCCAGGTTGATCCCTGCGGCTGTTTGAGCCATAGGTGATCTCAGAATCTCGATGCCTCCCTCCTGTCCCCTGGGGCCATTCTGTGCCCCTTGCCCATATCCTGAGACCCTGAGAAAACCTCAGCCATCTGTCCAGCTCCTCTCCCAGCAGGTCAGCGCTGCCCCTGCCATGGACAGGCTCCTGCCATGATGGATAACGGGCCCCAACGCACATATTATTATGAAATGGGTTTATTACACTCTAAATCTCTCACTAATGTGCCGCTGTTTAATCCCTTTATCCAATTCTCAGTCTCTCAGGCTCGGCCACAGCTCTCTCTACCCAGCACTAGGTCTGAATGATTTATTGGATGATTTCTGACTTGTCTGGGGGCTTCCACCATGCAGCCTTTCTGGGGCCCAAGTTCCTGAAGGGAGCGAGCTGTGAGTTCATTACCCCACTTCTCGTCTTCTCCATCCCATCTCACTCCAACTCTGCCTCTTGGCTCTGGCTACTTTCTCGCTGTCCCTCACTGTCTCTTGTCTCTCTTCTCCTGAAGCCAGACTGTGCTCAAGATGATGAGGTCTAGTTCCCCCCGATCTCTCTCATGCCACCTCCAGCCCCCTTTCCTGGTAGCTCCTTTCATTCTGCTGGGTTTCTGTCATTCCTCGTCTCTTCACCCAGCCCCACTGACCAGAGACACCTTCCTCTCTGGGTACCTGCTCCTGATGTTCCCCGGCTCCTCCAGCGGCCCACGCGCAGGCCCACACCTCGGTCCCTGCCTGCACACTTTGGCGGACACCTCCGTTCCCCAGGCCTGCTTCCTCTTGCTCTGGCCACCTCCCCACTGGCCCTGTGTCCTTCCCTCAGTCTCTGTCTCTGTCTCTCCCAGTGTCTCCCTGAGCAGTCCCTCCCCACTCTGACATGCCAGCCGGTGAGGCAGCCAAGGCTCCCTGCTGTCAGCTGGGGAATAGATAAAGATAAATGATATTATGTTAAATTCCACTTAATGACAAATTTTTAATTTTCTGAACATGGTCATTTTCTGGCTAGTGAATCAAGTGGAGGGAGCTAATTACATGAAGATCTGAACAAAAATAACTCCTAATTTTCAAGGATAATGGAAGAGAAATGTTGGAGATTAATGGCACTATTTATCTTTTTTAAATTTCTATCTTTCTCTGTGATAGCCGTGCTCCCCAAGGAAAATATTCATAAAATGAAATTGAAGTCGTAACTTAATAGGTTATTAAAATTTTTGAGTGCATATCACTTTCCTTCCGCAGCACTGTAAATTTAAATTGAAGTTTGCGGCTCCCCGAGTCACCAGCGGAGTTTTTTTTATGATGGCACAATAGAGAGAAACATGCATCTTTGTCAGGAGGTATTTGCTAGTCTAATTTTATGGCAGGCCGGATTATCAGACGGGAATGGCAGCGCCGGGGGAAGCTGACAAGCCCGCAGCCGGCAGCCATGTGTTTCCATTAGCGCCCCAAGCCGTCCGGGGTTTCTCTGGACTCTCATTTTCCACTTCAGTCTTTTATCTTGATTTAAAGTGAGGGCGCCCAATATTCAGGGCTTGTCATTTTTCTCTCTCACACACTCTCACGCGCTCTTCCTCAAGTCTCCCCTCCCACGTCCTCTGCTCCAGGGCCTGCTCCCTTTCATCTCTGGGGTTCCTGCACATAGCTCCCCCCACCCACCCTGTGGGCTCCACCCCGAGGAAGAAGTGAGGAGGCAGGAGAGGCTGCAGGGCGGCCACGGCAGTTATAAATGGAGTGAAGCCTGCTCCCTGTGGGCCCATCAGACCAACCCGGATGGGGAGGCCTGGGTGGAAGGAGGGGGCTGGAGGGCTGGAGCCCATCAGGCCCTCTAATTGAGTGTTAATGGAGTTGTGCAGAGCAGCGGGCGCAGCTGTTGGCTCTAGGGACCCGGGGGCAGTGAGAATCATGGACCGTCTCTCCTTCCGTCCGTCTCTGCCCTATGCAGGTCTCTGTCCTGGCTTTGTCTCTGAGTTTCAGAACCAATGACCCAAAGGGAAACTTAAAGAGCCAGGATCAACTCCCACACTTTCGAGACGAACCAGCCGAGGCCCAGACATGGGGAATGTCTTGTCCAAGGTTTCATGGCTAATAAGTGGCTGAGACAGAGCAAAAAGGTAGTTATCACAGATGCTTGGATGAGTGTACTTTCCACTGACCTGCACTGCCTCGCCTCAGCCTGATCCTGCTGTTGGATGAAAGCCAACATTTTGTCAGTCTCAGCTCCCACCCTGTGTTGCCTACCTTGTTATTGGAATCAGTGCTCTCCAGGAGTTGGCCTTGACACCCCAAGGCCATTGTTTACTCCTGTCCTATCCTCAGCCCCCTGCCCCCCATCAGTTACCAAGTCCTACCCCCTCTTCTATTTGTCCCCTCCTCTCCTCCTCACCTGGGTTCAGTCAGCCTATCACAATAGCCCTCTGCCTGCTCACCTGTTTCCATGTTCTCCTCTCACACCTGTCCCATAGTGACCTTCCCCAAGTACCCCAGGTCCCAAAACACTCCCCTGCCCTTGTTCAAAAATCCACTACGCGCCCTCCTATAGGGCCTACAGGGGTTGAGCTCTAACTTCTCGCTCAAGCCTCGAAGCCCTGCATGCTCCTGACCCTGTTTCCCACTTGCCCACCACATAGCCGTGTAAGGTCGGCTTCAGCCAGGTGGCACCTCTGCACTTTTGTTCTATGTCCCCACTAAGAACACCCTCTACCCCTGGCTTTATCAGCATCCATGACCTACCTCGAGCCACCCCCGTGCTGGCCCGCCCAGACCATACTGCTCTCCCTCTCATCTGGCTTCCTTTTTGGGCCTCACCACCTGGGGTCGGCCTGGGTCGCCTGCTCACCCACTGCTTGAAACTCACCGCACTTGCTTTGACTTGTACCCTGCTGGGCCAGGGGCCCCACATTCAGTTCAGCTATCTTATTCTAGTGGTCACTAATTCTCATCAGGGTCACACATCCTATCCCCTAGTTCCTAAGCATGGCAGCTGAGAGCCTGGGTAAGAAGATCTCAGACGGAAAGTCTGCTTGCGTAGAATCATAGCATATCGGAGCTCGGAGGGATCTGAGATTTCAACTCCCCATTTCATAGGTGGGGAAACTGAGGCCCAGTGAGGGGGTGATGTCCAGGGTTCTGCTGTGATTTAGGAGGGGAATTGAGACTCACATCCAGGTCTCTGGATTCATGTTTCAGTGCTCTGTCCACCTCACCTTTCTGTTTTAGGGTTCAAGTCACCATTGTCACCTGTGAAAATTTGCGATAGTTCTTTTAATTCCAGGGCCTTGGCTTCTCCACAATGGTGTAAAGCAGTGCTGGGCCACAGTGCTGGGCCACTGTGCTGGGCCACCATGCTGGGCCACAGTGCTGGGCCACCGTGCTGGGTCACAGTGCTGGGCCACCGTGCTGGGCCACAGTGCTGGGCCACCGTGCTGG
>PVKE010002594.1:0-80812 GCA_004027555.1 Craseonycteris thonglongyai | reverse complement strand
ATGTTTTCTCAGTTCAGAATTTGGTGGATAATCTGTTTGATACTTGTTATGTAAAGCTAAAAAATGTCTCTCCAGATTACCCTTTTTAGCAATGGCTACTGAGGTAAGGCATATTAAACAACAACATTTATCATTCACCATTGTAAAAAAGTAATCGAGTTCCCATTCTTCATTGAAGTGATAAGTTTTCGATTTTTTTCAGTTTACTACTCGTGTTCATGGGTATAGTAGAATGCAAAGAAATATGACAATTTAAAGAATAAATATTGAATTAAATATTTTCCTAGAAAATTCAAAAACTCATGAACTGCGGCAATTATCTCCGTTACATTGAGAGAAATAATAACAATACTGCATATTACAATTGGGGACAACAATACAAGTATATTAAAATCTAATAAAGATATATTCAAATTTACAAGAAGTATGTTAAAGTTACAATATATTTATTATGGTTTAAAATACTGATTTCTTAATTTAAATAGAATTATTGTTATTCTTAATATATTTGTAATACTGTCCCTTATTTTTCTCTCAGTGTAATGACCGCAGTTTAGAGATCTGTTGCTGTGAATGCTCACTTATCAAGTAAATAGATAGGTAAGAAAAGCAATGTAATTTAAAACAAAGAAAAGGTACTTACATTTTAAACAGACAGAAGAAAAATTGAAACTCAATGTGGTCACCGAGGATAAATAATATTGATTGATAATAATACTGTTAATACAAAAGAAAAGAAGCTACCGTATGACACTACCAAATATTCAAGCTAACTGACTGTGTTCTTCGATGAGTCCAGTCGTAACTGTTGCGTTCATGCGTTGCGTCCGGTGACAAGTGTAACACATAAGTCAAAATGTATTGTCTGGGTGGGCGGAGATCACAGTGTCAGGCTGTCAGAATTCTAGGAATTTATGACCTTGGCAAATTCCCAGAATGCATTAAACTATTGCTAGAAAGTTTTCTCTTCTACAGTCGCTTCAAAGTCCATGGTACACGGAATTCCACCCCAGACATTGCGAGCGATCAACGATCGACCAAAATTGGCCTCGTGATCAACCGGTGGACCACGATCGACTTGTTGGCCACCCCTGCTCTATACTGTCGTCCTAGAAGCCTGACTCAGCATGCTCTTGACCCTACTACCTGCTAAAGAGGTGAGGGGCTCTCTCACCTCCGTGGGCACCTCGGTGCGGAAGACAGACATGAACGGCAGTGAGAGGATTAGGCTATGGTGTGTGGGCTGCGCTGGAGGGAGAGGTGACAGGAAGGCTCCAGGCAGGGACTTCTGTGTCAGGGGCAACAGTGCAGTTAAGAGTGGATGGAAAGAACCAGGACGGAGAGGCCAAGGAGGTTCCATAGACACTGCAGAGGCAGCCGAATCCACGCCCTGGTTTTTAGCTCGGGTAGGTGGGTGGCTTGTGGTGCCAATCACAGCGCTATGGAGCCTCAAGGCAGAGTGTGGGCCAGGTCACAGAGGGGAGGCCGCGCTGCACTGGGGGTCTGCTTTTGAAGCGGACCTCTCCTTCCTTCTGAGGCCACGAGGCTCCACGACCAGCAGCTGCCTCTCTTTTCTCATCACTCACACAGGCTACATGCACTGACGACGGGTGGAACCAGATCCCCTTGTAAGCCCTCCTGCTTCTCTTACTCCGGCTTCATGTTGCCCCAGATGAGATGCCCATTGCCTCCTTGAGGAGTCTAAATTGCAATCTCTCTGCCCTGCCCCTGGAGAAGGGAGGGAGGGACCCCACTCTCGCCAGTGTTGATTGTTCTTGGAAGGGGAAACAGCTGGTAAAGGGTCTGCTTGCTAAACATGGTCCTTTCTTACCTCCCCTCCCCTCTCCCTTGGGCCCTGGGGAACATCCTGGGTCTGGCAACAAAGCCATGGCCCAGAAGGTGGTGGATAAGAGGTCCAAAGAGTAGGGAGCAGCCTGGCCCCCCACATCCCTTCAGTTCATTTTCATTAAAAATACCACCAGGGGGAAGCTGGGATGGCTCAGCGGGCTAAGCGCTTGCCTTGCAGCCCTGGGGTCGAGGATCGAATCCTGGCCCTGGGGCTCATGTGGACCCATATACTGAACTGGGGTGTGTTTCCCATGCAGGAGGCCCCCAGTTTAGTTCTCGCTGAGGTGCGCCTCCCACGCGGGAGGCCCCCAGCCCAGTTCCCGCCCTGTGCGGCCCCCGCCCTCCTGTGTGGAATGAAACCATGTCGAAAACTAATGCTGTCAACTATGGAGACTGCTCTGGGCCCTCCCCCTTCTCTCTGTCTCTCTCTGTCTCTGTGTCTCTCTCTGTCAAAAACAATAAAATAAATCTTAAAAAGCAAAAACAAACAAACAGAAAACCCCACCACCACTAGCACTGAATGTCTACCAGGGCAGTGAACTGGTCATGGCTGCTGCCTTCATGTAGCGACCTAGGCTCAGACAGCTAAGTCATAAAAGGGGAATAAATTCAGTGCTGTGCGGGCGGAAGAGCTGCCATCAATCTGTGTGTGGGAGTCCAGGCTGAGAAGCTGGGACACGGCCTCTGGACCCTGCTCTGCCACTAGTGCTGTGTGTCCTTGAGCCAGTCTCCTCCCCTCTCTGGGCTTCACAGCTGTAAAGCCAAAGGTCAGGATTCAGGGCTCCCCAAGGCCATTTCCAGCCAGGGCTTGAGCAATTCTAGTCCTGGATCCCAAGTCCTTTCTAGAGGCTGCTGGCATTTTGCTCTTCACTTTTTAAAAAGGAGTGAGAAGAAGCTGGGGTGGGGGCAGGGTGCACAGGGCCTGTAACGAAATTCCCAGACTGGTCTGTTGCTTTTTGTGTTTGGACAGAGGAGCTGGGACTGCTGGGGGCGGGCAGAGGGGAGGGGTGGGGATGGAGTGAGGAGGAGGAGGAGAGGAGGGTGCCTGAAGGAGACCAAAGCATGAAATAAAGGCAAACCCAACAAAAGGAAGTGAAAAGTGAGTGACAAGTTTGAGGCTGCAGACCTGGGGCTGGCCAGACTTTTGGGAGAAGAATGGAGACAAATGAGCTGGATTTTCATGCTTGGTGGACGGTGAATGAAGAGCAGCTTTTAAAACCCTCTCAGGAACTCTTTGGGTTGTCATTAGATCTGGAGAGGGGGAGAAGCTGGAGGGAGGAGACGGCTGAATCTGGCCTCCGGGTGTGAAAAGATGCTGCTGCTCTGCTGGAAGCCAGGGGCTTCGTGGCTGGAGCCAGGCGTGGCTGGAGCCAGGCGTGTCTGGACCCCTCCATGGCTTTGGTAATAAATGGTTTGTTGTTTTGAGGACCCTTGAAATTCAGTGGTGGGCTCCCCCTGTTCTCAGTGGGTGACACCACACTTGAGCTCCGACACAGAGGGAAGCCTGGGGTGGGCACCCCCTGGCTCCTTGTAGGGTGACTCAACATCTGGGTTGCCCCGGACAGGGGACTTGCCGTGCTATTAACAAAACTGGGAAGCCCTTGATAAGCCAGAATGCTTGGTCACCAAACTTTAGGATGGGTCTGGCAGGGAGGGGACCGGACAGGAGGGAAATGACTTGCCCAAGGTCAATACCACACAGCCATGCAGTCAGGGCTAGCCCGGTCGTGGTCTTGACCTTGCTCCTGGCCTCTAGCCAGCTGCCCAGCTCACCTGCTCAGCCTGGGAGAGAGTCAAATCCCAGACGGAGGTTCTTTGTTTGAGTGTACGTTTTTATAAAAGGTGACTGGAAGCATATGAATATGATTAGATGTTAGATAATATGACAGAATTGTTCATTCCATTAGGTGTATAAATGGCTTGGTGGTTATATATATTTTTAAATGTCTCATCATTTAGAAATGGACATTGAAGTATTTACAAGTGGGATGATAGATTACCTGGGATGTCTTGAGAATAAATTAAGCAAAGTTGGCCATGAATTGATGGTTATGGAAGCTAGTGATGGTGCATCAGGACACATTATTCTATTCTCTCTATGTTGTACATGTTTGAAGATGTCCAAACCCTACACTTAAGAAAGGCAAAGGAGAGCGCATCTGTGGTGCACTGTAGCAGGGCCGGATAGTATCACCCCGTTCACATAAGACTGCCTCAGTTTGGGGAAGCCAGGATGGGATGGCTCAGTGGGTTAAGTGCTCACTTGGCAGCCCTGGGGACCAAGGATCGAATTCCAGCCCCGGCCCGTGCGGACCCATATGCTGAATTGGGGAGTGCCTCCAGTTCAGTTCTCACAGGGTGAGACCCCGGCCCAGTTCCTGCCCTGTGCAGCCCCGCCCATCTGTGGAAAAACCGATGATGTGCAACTATGGCGACTGTTCTGGGCCTTCCCCTTCTCTCTGTCTCTGTATCTCTCTCTCTCTCTCTCTCTCTCTCTCTCTCTGTCAAAAACAATAAAAATAAATCTTAAAAAAAAAAAAAAAGAGTTTCTCAGTTCAATCCAATGCCACTTCTGAGTGGGTAACTTGTAACATGCGGCTTAATTGCTTCATCCTCACCTCCACCATTTCTGAAGTGAGCATAATAATTCTAATCTCATAGACTCATTAACAGAAAGTACTAGGAATGTTAATAGACATAATAAATATTCAGTAAAAATCACTCATTGAAAAGGGAGATTTGGGGGGAAAATATGCCCTTTTATCCCAGGAGAATGCTTCAGAGCTTTAATCCTGGGGATGTGTGTGATTTTCTAGAATAAACCTTTCCTGGAGAGTTCAGCTCTTGGGACAGATCTCCCCTGTGCTGTGGGTCCAGGTGGCTCTTCCTACCCCTGCCCTAAGCTGCTGTGGAGCCTCCTGCCTGCCCCTCTCTTCGGTTCTCCATCTTACGGTATGTGTTCGGCAGAACTTAGTTCTCACCCCATCTCCTCCGGGAGGTCTCAGGACTGCTTGTGCCTTCTTGCCTTCATGTGCCCAGTTTTTCTCTATCAGCTGTGAACTAACAGCAGAAGGGCAGGTATTAATCTTCTCTGGGGTCTCCCTCACAGGCTGAGCACACAGGCATGAGAATATGCTAGTTCACATGTAGGCACAGCAAGCACACCCAGACACACATGCACTCACCCAGAAGCATGCGCACATGTGCGCACACACACATGCAAACTGCAGGCACCTGTTCACAAATGAGATGGCAGCAGCGAGGTCAGACGGCCTAAGATGCAAGAAGAGACAATGGAGCCTGGTCCTGCTGCTCAGGGAGCTCATGGTGCAGAGCTGAGCTGGGCTGTGAGCAGCAGAGGCTGAGGGTTGTTGGCACCTGGAGCCAGGCTCACGGTTGAGGTCTGTGTTCTCAGACTCCAGTGCCAGGTGGAGAGTAGTGACAAGGCACTTACTTCCATGCCAGGAAATGGCACCAAGAGCCTGGGATGCTGGAGGCTGAGAGCTGTCCTCTGCCAGACTGCAGTCACTCCATTTATTCTGTGCCTGGCACAGGTGCCAATCATTGGCCTTGTGCTATTTCATTCGGTCCTCACAATCACCCTCTGAGAGAGGTGTCATGGCATCCTGTTATAGTTGAGGAAACTGAGGCTCAGAGACATTAGGTCACTGACTGAAGGTCACACAGCTGGGGCGGGGCAGAGCTTGGATTTGAACCCAGAATATGTGCCTTCAGTGTCAATGCTTTCGGCTGCTATGTTCTATTGTCCAGTTTACGCTGAGCAGAAAAAGGATACCGGGGAAGGATTCGTGGTTGAAATTGTATGAAGTCTAGGATTTGCTGCAAAGTAACCCACAGAGCTGGCTCAGGGGGAAGTGGGTGGGTGTGTGGAGAAATAGAACCAGCGCTGAGTTGATCATTGTTGAATCTGGGTGATGGGTACATGAGGATTCATTATGTTCTTCTCTCTCTTTTTGAAAATTTCCATAAAAATTTTAATGATTCTGGGATTTACCCTGGCATTACCATCACTGGGGGATGTAGAACATGTTGCTAAATGTCTGTATGCCTCAGTTTTCATACTGGGCTTTGCCCCATCTGCTCCTAGGATTGCAATACTTCTCAATCTAGGCCCAGGGAATAAAGGGCGTGACGATCCTTGGATCTTCCAAGACACAAGTTCCCTGTTTCTAAGGACAGCTACAAACCCCTTCTGACTCAGGACCATTTCTTGCCTCCCAGTCTCCAGAAAGAAAAAGTTTGGCAGAGTTGCCTGTGTGGTTGGTCTGTGCCTGCACTCCTGGAGTAGAAAGTACAAGTGTGTGCATGCTGTGCACGGCTCACTCCACCTGTGTGGGTCTCCTCTTCTCCAAGTCGCCACCTGTTCATTCCTGTTCAAAAGGACCCAGAGGGCCCCAGGCAGAAGGGTGGTGCCCAGACCCTGGGGGAGGCAAATGAGGCTCTGGGCCTCCCAAACACTGGGGATGATAAATGGGGTCCGAGTCTTTCAGGCTTCATTATAGTCGCCATGGGTTTGCCCAAACCATGGCAACCGATTCAAGCAATGATTAACCCAATAAAGCAGAGGCAAAGGGGAAAAAGATGCATTCAAGACCCCAAGTCAGGCTCTGGTTCTCTAGAGGCAGTAAATTTCCCTTCAGTGTGTACCGGTGTCCAGCCCCCAGACATCCTAAATCTCTGCCTCTGGGAGTGGGGGTGGGGAGGCCTGTGGAAACAGTAGATGGATGTGAGATCAGTTAGGGTGGCTCCGACGCTCACTTAGCGACCCTGGAAGCCAGCCCAGCACTGGGCCAGGGGTCATGGGCTTTAGCCCCAGGTCAAATCGCTTGGGCTTTCTTCTTGGGAACCCTGGTATTGTTGGCCCTGGGGAGGTGTGTGCACACGTGTGCACATATGTGTCTGCTTGTCTCTGAGATGTGGAAAGCACTCAGCAAAGATTCTGGGCAGCTTCTCAGACTCCAGCCCCCAGGGACCCCAGCCTCCTGGCATTTGTGTTTGTGTACCCCCTCCCCGGGCTGTGGGTTGGATTTAGTCATTTATTTCTTTTCTTTTCTTTTTTTTAAAGATTTATTTATTGTTTTTGACAGAGAGAGAGAGAGATACAGAGTCAGAGACAGAGAGAAGGGGGAGGGCCCAGAACAGTCTCCATAGTTGCACATCATCGGTTTTTCCACATAGTTTCATTCCACAGGTGGGTGTGGGGCTGCACAGGGCAGGAACTGGGCCGGAGTCTCACCTCGGTGAGAACTGAACTGGGGGCACTCCCCAGTTCAGCATATGGGTCCGCACGGGCCGGGGCCGGGATTCGATCCTCAGTCCCCGGGGCTGCAAAGTGAGCGCCTAACACACTGAGCCATCCCAGCTTCCCCATTTATTTCTTGTGAATACAATGTGGCAGAGGTGCTAGGATGTCACTTTTGAAATTGTATTCCAAAAGGACTGTGACTTTTGTCTGGGGTGTCCCCCCACCCGTTGCTTACTTGCATGGGAGAAAGCACATTGTGAGCTGCCTAGGGGGAGGCCCACCTGGCAGGGAACTGAAGAAGCTTCTGGCCCCAAACCACTAAGGACCTGAGACCCTCAGTCCAATGACCCTTGAGGAGCTGAGTCCTGCCAACAGCCATCTGAGTGAGCTTGGAAGTGGGTCTACCCTGAGCCAAGCCTGAGTCAGCCACGTTCCTGGCTGACACCCTGACTACAGCTGGGCCAGAGGAACCCAGCTAAGCCAGACCTGGATTCCTGACTTACAGAAGACCCCTGTCATGAATGTTTCTTGTTTTAATAGTTACATTTTTGTGATTTGTTATGCACCAATAGATAATCAATATTGCTACGACAGAGGTAGTATAGTGACGGTGATGTTAGGGTCACAGGCCCTTAGTGTGTCTCCATAATTAGTAGGCTTTAGGCGTGGGTGAGGCCTATCACTCTTCCCTGATTAGGGTGGGAAGTCAGTCCCGACTCCGGCGTTCTCTACTCATCACCTACAGCAGGGGTGTCAAACTGGCGGCCTGCGGGCCGCATGCAGCCCCCGAGGTAATTTTTTGTGGCCCACAATGCTCTGAAATAAAATGAAAATAGAAAAAATTGTTATGAAGAAAATAGCGCTTAGGGGAGATCGAGGCAATACTGTACACACAATTCCCTCATTAACCCTTTAACTACTGAAGATGAGTATACACCTGGCCCAGTGCCTTTCCTGGGGGCCTGTGGGCGTGTATAAACGTGCTGACTCAGTTCCGGTGATGTTTGTAAATGTGATGTGGCCCCACGCGTGAATCTTGCCTGTTGCACCAAATGGCCCGTGTTTTAATTGAGTTTGACACCCCTGACCTACAGGAATAAGATGGAGATGGGCGGGTACTATAGTGAGCTCTGCTTCAAAGTGCTGGCAGGCACCTGAAGTGTACAGACATATCTGTCATCTCATTTGAATCCTCTTAAACCCTTATGAGGCAGGTGTGGTTTTCTCCAATTTTATAGATGAGGAAACTGAGGTGTAAAGAGGTTAAAGAACTTATCCAAGGCGATAAAATTAGGAAGTATTGGGATTGAGATAGATGCCAAGGCCCATGTTCTAATGGATATCTCAGGAGGAATCACCCACACCTGACTATTGGCATTGTCACTAGTCATCTCAGAAACAATGACACTGCTGTGATAGCCCAGTCACACCTAGTCAGATGGGGCATCTTCTAAACTAGACCCATTGGGGGAAGCCGGGATGGCTCAGTGGGCTAAGTGCTCGCTTTGCAGCCCTGGGGACCAAGGATTGAATCCCAGCCCCAGCCCGTGTGGGCCCATATGCTGAACTAGGGTGTGCTTCCTGTGTGGGAGACCCCCAGCTCAGTTCTCATCACCCACTCCACGTTCAGCCTTTGGCTTGCAGGGGTGTGCTTCCCATGTGGGAGGCCCCCAGCCCAGTTCCCACCCTGTGTTGCTCCTGCCCACCTGTGTGGAATGAAACTATGTCGAAAACTGATGACGTACAACTATGGAGACTGCTCTGGGCCCTCCCCCTTCTCTCTATCTCTCTCTGTCTCTCTCTGGCTATCAAAAACAATAAAATAAATCTTAAAAAGAAAAAGAATGTCATAAAATAGACCCATTGGCAGCCAAGGACAGTTTGTTTTGGTGCTGAGGCGATTATGAGAGATAAAGAATAATGAGCCTCTATGTATTATTCATTCATTTATTCAACAAATATTAATTGGCCTTTATGCGGTAGTCAGTGTAGGAAAGGATAAAAATTTCTAAACAAATGATTACCATGCTTTGCATGCATTTAGTCAATTCAGTCATGCATTAATTCACTTTGAAAACACATGGTGTGTGCTTGAGGATGGGCACTCATTGAAGATATAAAGATGGACATCGTTTCTGCCCTTGAGAAGAGCTCACAGACCAGGGTAGGGTGAAGAGGAAAAAAAGGTCATTACTAGACTACCTGGAAAGTGCAAGGATATTCATGTGCACAAGATATTATGGGAGGAGCAAGGAGGGAGGGATTGTCCAGAGAAGTCTTCTTGGAAGAGGGATGTGCATACTGGAGATCTGGGGGAGGGGACAGGGGAAAGAGGGTTGTTGTTGTTGTTTTTTTAAGATTGATTTTGATTGTTTTTGACAGAGAGAGACATAGTTGTACATCATCAGTTTTCCATATAGTCTCACTCCACAGGTGGGCATGGGTTTGTGCAAGGCAGGAACTGGGCCAGGGGTCTCCCACATGGGAAACTCATCCTGGCAAGAACCATACTGGGGTCACAGCCCAGCTCAGCACATGGGTCCGCACAGGCTGGGACCAGGACATGATCCCTGGATCCTGGGGCTGCAAGGTGAGCGCTCAAGCTGCTGAGCCATCCTGGCTTCCTTGGAAAGAAGATTTGAACAGAGAGAACAACCTGGGGGAAAGAATGGAAGGGGTATCTGAGTGTGTGTAAGAGGAAGATTTCAAGTAGGTCAGTACATCTGGAGGGTAAATGGAAAGGCAAGCAAGGCCTTGTGAAAGAGAGGCCAGTGCAGCAAGACTCCAGTTGTAAGCATACATGATGATGAAAACACATGATAGCAAGTATATTCCAGTTTAATCCTGATACCAATTCTGTGGGGGAGGCTGTTCATTACCCACCAGAATCCACCCCTCACTTCTCTTCCAGTTATATGTGACAACGCTCTTCCTGTGGAACGTGGGCAGAGGTAAAATGTGCTATTTCAGAGTCTAAGCTTTGAGACTGTGGGTGAGGCTCCTCAGTTTCCCCCTTTCCACTGGCTGGGACCCGTGGCAATGCAGCTTCAACCAGGGGGGTGGCAAACACCCTGAATGATGCTGTGGAACAGAGCTACCCACACACCGTAGGTGCTCACCTAAAGTGAGACTGCTACGGCAGCCTGGCTTCACTCCAACCTAAACCTGAAGGGGTTATGCTCACTTCGGAGATGAAGACATTGAGAGAAAGGTTAAGAAACTTGTCCATGGTCACACCGACAGTGAACCAGCTGCAAATTAAACCCAGATTCATATCACTTCCCAGCTCATATGACACCATTCTTCTCCATTGGTACATGGCTTGGTCCCAGCAATGACTGGAAAACCCTTGAAGATTTTAAACAAGAGTGGGACAGTGTCGTATCTGGATGTTAGATGGGGGCTCTGGCTGCAGTGAGCAGGGTACAGGGAGAGTGTTGAGATTAGAGGTATGACGATCAGTTAGGTGGTCTCGCCATGTGAGGCATGGGAGTCTGAACTAGAACAATGGTCACAAGGACCTCAAGGAGAGGTGAGCTACATGAAATAGTGAGAAGGTCAAGTCAATGGAATTTAGGGTTGACTGGATTCGGATAGTGAGAGAGAAGAGTCAAGATGAACCCCAGATTTCTAGTGCAGATGACTGGGTGATGCTACTGAGAGATCAGGAACAAGAGGCAACATTTCAGGTTAGGGGAGAGGGATTCCATTATGGACGTGTCTTAATTCGGGTGCCTAAGGGACATCGGGACATATAATCCTGGTCAGGAAGGGTAGATCTAAATTGAAGAGGGTTGCCAAGGAAGGGCGCATGGTCCTTGGCCATGTGCCAGTTTGCACTGCACAAGGGTGCATAAGAAATTCAGATTTGTACAAAAGCACCCCCCCCCGAGAGAATTAGAATTTGAGACAAATGAAAATGTTAATCATAATATTACCATTTATGGTGGTGACTTAACCTGCACTAAAAACAAGTACATTTAATCAGCCCGATTAGGTGGCTAATTGTCCCACCTTCACAGGTGAGGGAAATGGGCCTTAGATGGGTAAAGGGGTTTAATTGAAAACCAGATGAAAAGGACCTTGCTGGGGTCCACAGTTAATTAGTAGTTACAGTCCACTACCCAAGGGAATTTGACATGGGTCTACATGTCCACAGGAAGCTCCCTCGGGACTCAGGCCTGAAAACGCGGCTAGAGGGGGTTGATCGGTGGTTTTACATGTTGAGAATGTCACGTTCCCAGGAATGTCGATCGCTCTGAACCAACGCGGTCGTTTCAGCACCATGGTCAGGGGCGCGCCGCCCGTCTGTCAGGACCTGGATGCCAGACCGGCTAAGCCAGGCAGACGGCCTCTCCGTCTGATCACAGAAACAGAGGGGGTGCACAGACGCCTGAGACCTCGCTGGGGGTCCGGGGGGCGACCAAAGAGCAATGAAGCCTCTTGGCTTTACACGAACGGGAAGACCTGGCTTGAGCCAAAGCAGAAACAACTACAGACCGACTCGGCACAGAGGAAAAAGCTCTAAACTGGTAGCTTAGAGCCAGGGTCACAATCCTAGCTGCTTCCATAACTCAGCAAGTGACTGAGGGCCTTGGGCAAGCCACCTCCTCCCAAGACTTTGGGTGTCTGTCTCCACAGGTCTGATCATCCTACCGTGCTGAAAGAGGGTACCTAAGCTAAGAAGTGTCCAGCCCTGTTTCCCACTGTGAGCTCTTGGCCCTTTGAAGGCATAGCAGACAGGCAAGGTTAGGGAGTGGCCTGTACTATTTTTCTGAAGGACTGTCTGCAGGCATTTTAATGGTAGAGGGGGAAAGGAACACAGCAAAAAAAATTTAATTGACATGAACGTAAAAATATAATATACCCAGTGTTCATTCTGTGCCACAATCTCAGCCAAATTTTCCCTATACTCTGCTCACACTGTCTCCAGTGCCAGGTCCTGAAGGGTCTTTTCCACGGCTTTGGGTCGAGGGGTAGTGGTGGTGGGGCTTTAACTTCTTAGCCCGTAAGCAGCACCTTCTTTTAGGTGTCCAGAAATCCAGTGAAAGGGTTTTAGGGGCTCCCTCCAACTTCTGTGAATTAGATGAGTTCCAGAGACTAATAAGGTCACACAGTCGGGCGGAGTGGCCCGTGGGGGAGAGGAGGGGCCAAGTGCGCCTGTGGGGTCGTGTGTGATACAGACCCGCCTGCTTTTGTGCCAGCCCAGCGGCCTGGCTCCCAGACATTAGCATTCCAATGGCCCCGGGGAGCTTTGTCCAGGCTGGTGTGGGGGTGGGGTGGGCTGGGGGCAGGGAGCCATAAATCTACCTGCTTGTGTGTGTGCAGATGGGGAGGGTGTGGGTGGGATGGGGGTGGCACGAGATTCATGTGCTGTTTCTCTGGAAGCTAGGCTTGGACTCAGACAAAGGCAGAGGAGGGGAAAGAATCGTTCCACCCCAGCATCTCTCCTGCCCAGGCTTGGGATCCTGTCCAGGTTTCAGGGAGCTGGGGTGCAGGCGACCACCTCAGGCCACAGGAGGCTCCACACCCTTACTCATGCAGGTCATCAGAGACTCGAGCAGCCCAGCTCATTTTGAAAGCGGCTAAGCGCAAAGTGTCCGCGGTGTGGGGGCTTGTTCAGGGCCCCTCACAGAGAGGTTTCAGAGCCAGTTCTCAGGGAGGGTGCTTTGGAAAGGGGCCCGGAGGAGGTTTCCCATCCACGCGATTCCACGCCCATAGATGAGGCTCTTCCTGGCACAGAAGCCCTAAACTTTCAGCCGAACCCTAAATCTTCCTCCACCTCCTCTTGACTTGGAAAGAAGAGCTGATAGTTCCAGGTTCAAATCTACCCCAATCCAAGGTGGCAGCCCAGAAGGGGAGTTGATTAAACTGTGCTTTTTTTTTTTAATTCATGGATCGAAGGACCAGTCTGTGTGTTGGGCGACTAATGGCTCCTTAATGAGTGGCCTCAAAAGCAGGAGAGGGACTGGCAGGAGTGTGCTCACCTGGGACACAGCACTAACAGACACTCTTCAGCTTCAGGGGGTAGTGTGCACCATGGAGTCTCCTGCCCGTTTTTGAACACTACTTCCCACAGACTTTCCCAGGAAAAGTGATTTTCCTTTTGAGGAATCCCTCTCCAAGTCCTTGAATGATGTTGTCTACGTACTTGCTATTGTCCCTGAAGGACAGAGAGAGACCTTCCTGCTGTTAGGTCTGTGTCCACAGCGCCCCCTCCCCCAAACGCGGCTTGGTGCCACTGCTGTCACCTGCTCCCCAGCGGGGCTCCAGGTGCAACGTGGGCCGTTGCGGAGGTCACCAATAACCCATTAATCTCCTCTTCCCTGATTAGAGCCACACAACGAAACACGTTGGTTTATTAATTTGTTTGCAACGCTCTCTTTCCACCCCCACACCCAGTCCCTCACAGCAGACAGATCCCCTCGGGGCTATCCTTAGGGATCTGGGAGTAAAGGAGAGAGGAAAAGTTCAACCTGAAACGGGGAGGGCACAAGAGAGACAGACGCAAGAGGCGTTAGCCCCTGCAAAGCCGCCGCCTTTGCTCTGTAATGTGCTGGAAAGCGACCGACCCACGCGCTCTGGGCCCGCGCGGCGCCACACCCGCCGAGGCTGGCTGGTTTCTTCCCCGGGCGCCCAGGGCCAATCCCAGGAGGCTTCTGGGGTTCACTGAACTCACAGGGTAGGGAGCTCACCCTCCATTTTCCTGTTCCCAGGGGCCAGGCCGACTCTGAGGCTTCTTAGAGCCCAGATCTTCTTCCCGGCGGTCCTGGGGGTCCTGGGAGCCACGTCCGGGCGTTTCAGCAGCGCCCTCCGCGCTCCCTGGCAAATTTCAGTCACTGCGCGCACCAAGTCTCGTCTACTTCGGGCGTAATACAAAACGAGTGGCTGGAAGCCTTGGACAATTTCTTGGTAACTTTGTAATAAAGGCTGCTGGGTGTCCGGGGGGCCGGGGGTTCCAGCCTGACCCGCCACTTTCTCTACTTGCCACGGCTCAGATCCACGGGTCACTGCGCAGCAGCCCGGCGCCAGTGCGTGAAGCGCTCTCAGTTTGGGAACATGCCTGGGCTGCCCCGCCTCGCGGCGCTCCGGGGCGCTCCGGTGCTGCGGCCGGGTCACTCCTCCTCCTCCCCCCAGCACCTCTGACTTCAGACCAGTGGCTCGGGGAAAGGCTCAGCAGCGCCCTGAGTAGCCCTGGTTGCAGGCTTGTCTTTTTTTCTAGAACACTGTGTGGAAAAAGTTGCTGCCCCATAAATAAAACAAGATTAATGGTTTCTGAAAAGCCTTCCAGCTCTTACTTTACGAGCCTGTATAGCTGACTTGCTCTCCCAACGCATCCTGCTGGCCTCGCCGCTTAGCGCCAGATCCGCTTAGCCTGGGGGGTTGGGGGGGGGGGGCAGACCCCCAGAAAGTCTCAGCCTTGGACGGAGGCGCCCACCTGCCTCAGGCTCGGAGGCTGCGGCCTTCCCCTCTGCACGGTCCAGTCACCTTGCTCAGGCTTCTACAGGTTTCTTTTTTTAATTGGTTCCAAAATCTCATTCACCAGTCCCTAAATAATCACATGTACAAAATATAGACGTTTCCTGCTGTGAAATCTCATCAATAAATACAACTTGTGAAACAGAGATGGGGCCCTATAATTTACCTACCAAAATTCATTTCCAAAGATATCATATACTTTACAATCTGATTTTTTTTTTTTAAAGACCCGGCCTCTCTGGGCCGCGGGGGCGGGAAGTGGGGAGGAGCTACCCAGGAGGACCCGAGCCTCCCGGGCCCACCGCCTGGAACGCGCCCCCGGGATGTCCCGGGGCAATGGCTCCGAAAAGTGCACGAGGAGAAGACAGAGGGTCGCCTTCGTGGATAAAGGCAAGTGCGGCGGCCCGATCCGCAGGACTGGGGCCTTGATAGGAACTGGAGGAGTCCAGCGGCGTCTCTGGAGAAGAGACGCAGAGAGGCGCAGACACTGAGCGACCCAGTGTGGGATGGAACCACTCTGGGGAGGAACGGTAAGAGGCCGTGGGCCGACAGACTTGAGTGCGGACAGCGAGCGTCTCCGACCGTGTAGAGCTACCATTCTGGTCTCTTTTTTTTTTTTGCACGCGATTGGGGGTCTCCGCGGGAGGGGGCCGGCAATGCGCAGGGGGCTGGCAGAGGCTGGCAGTTGGCGCCGCGAACAGGATGGGGCATTGAACTTGTCCCGCTACACCCGCAGACGCCTGGGTCCGCCGGGGGTCAGCAAGCCAGAGGCAGGAGGAGCAGGCTCGGTGCGGCCGCCCCCGCCCTCTCTCCGCACCCACCGCCAGCGGCCGCCAGCCCCCATCATAGGAAGTCTGAAAAGGCCAGGATGCCGGCGCGCAGGCAGGCGGGGGAGGCCGGCGCCTGCAGCCCGGGGCGCTCCTCCAGCGAGGCGGTGGGGCTCAGGCTGCCCGCCCGAGAGACCGGGGAGTAGAGGGAGCCCCAGTCTCCCCGGAGGCCGCCGTCCGGGCTGCGCCGCTCCTCGCAGGGCGGCGCCCGCGGCCCCGGCCCGTAGAGGCTGTGGTCGGCGAGGCGCAGCGTCTGCGTCAGCGCCCAGATGTAGTTGTGGGCGAAGCGCAGCGTCTCGATCTTGGTGAGCTTCGCGTCGTCCGGGAAGGTGGGCAGCACGTCGCGCAGCGCGTCCAGCGCCGAGTTGAGGTTGTGCATCCGATTGCGCTCGCGGTCGTTGGCCTTCTTGCGTCGACTCCGGCGCTGCTTGCTGAGAGCCAGCTCGCTCTTGGGCCGGCTGCGCCCCCCGCGCCGCGCCCGGAGCTTCCTGGCGGCCCCTCGGCAGCCTCCCGCTTCTGCCTCGGCGCAGTCGCCCGGCTCGCGCGTGGGGCTGGGCGGAGCGGACGCGCTGCGGGTCACTTCCTCGTTGGAGACGCCCGGGCAGGGCTGCTCCGTCCCGTGGGTCATTTGGACAGCAGGCGCACCCGAGGGATGAGGCGCCATCCTGCGGCGGAGCAAGAGGTTTGGGTAAGTGCGGGACGGTCACCGGGGCGCAGTTCCCCATCCCGTGGCCAGGTGGGGGAACAATGAGAAAGAACCACCCCCCACCGGACCAGAGGACCCCTTTTCTCTCCACACGCCGCTCTGTGGCTTCCAGGTTTTACCTTGCTCGTGGGCGCCGAAGGGGCGAGAGCTGTGGGCAGCGAAGGCGGCGGCGAGCAGGGCTGGCCTCTGCGTCTGCAGGTGCCGCTGAGACGCAGGCGCTGCCGCCTGAGAGTTCCACCAAGTCCCGAAGAGGAGCCGCGCCAGGGCGGTCCCGGGCCTCTGTTGCTGGCTTGGCACGGGCGCGAGACCAGGCGGATTTCCTGGCCCGCGAGTCGTGTGCCCCTTGGCACGCTTTATCTGCTCGGGCCGGGGCCAGGAGCGTGCCTGCCCCGCTGCTGCCCGCGCCACTGGCCAATCAGCGCCCGGACCCGGGGCCCGAGCCACGCGAGCCCACTCCTCCCCCGCGGAGCACAGCTGGATTCCGGACAAAGCGCTGAGGTCCGGGGAGGGGACGCTGCTCTGTTTGCTTTCTCCCCGCGGGCTGGGTCCCAGCAACTCTCAGTTTCTCAAAGAGCCTCGCCCAGCGCGAAGAGCCTGGTCTGGCTGGCATCTGGCTGTCCCAGACGCCCTTGCTGGGACTCTGTCTTTCCTTGGCACCTGTCCAGAGCCTCTCTTGGTACCGAAGGGGGCTTTGGCAGCCTTTAGGATAGGTCCCTCTCCCTGTGTTACACACAGAAATTTAGGCTCAGAGAGGGAGGCCGCTTTCCCCAAGTTGCACAGCAAGAGATGGAACAAGGAGCGAGGTATCTTGACTACCGGCTCAGAAAAGCGTCCACCGATTCCCGAGGCCACTCTGCTGTCCTGCTCTCTGGGTCAGGTTAGGAAGCCCGTACAGGGCCATGCTTAGCACACCTTCTTCCTTCTGGGTGGGAGGATGGGCAACTACAGAAACAGTGTCCCTGACATGTAGGGACCTTCGCCTGGGGGTGAGGAACCTCCTCCCCCTTAATGTGCCCTGAGATGATGCTCCACGCTCCTCAGACAGAGGAGTTTAGAACCTCTCCCTCCACCCCCCATTCATTTCAGTGGTGCCTCCGAGACAGAGGGTACCTATGGTGAGACCCCCAGGGGACATTTGACGGCTCCAGTAGTGGACAGGGCCTGCCAGGCAGGAGCTCAGGGGGCAAGGGGTCGGGAGGGGGCCCGGAGTTCACAGTGCGCCCTCCTGTCTTTTAAATGACTGTGATGTGCTGGCTCTGCAGAGAAGCAGACACTCTCTCTCCTCGGGCCTCCTGCCCAATCACAGGCAGGCAGGGGCAGCCAGCTCTACCTGGTCCAGCCTCCTGCTCGGATCCGGCGGCCAGAACAGGGCAGGGGCTCCCCAAGGCCCCTGCTAGTGCCGAGCGGCAGTCCTTTCCACGTGAGTCGGAACACCTCACTCTTTCCCCCGCCCCTCCCTGCTGTCCCCGCCTCGGACACCCCGTGGTCTTCTGCTTCCGGTCACTCAGGGTGAGGGGTCGCGGCTTCCGTTCCTCTTGACCACGACGTGCCCTGTGCCCCGGAGAGGAAGCCGAGGCTGGGAGGACTGGGTCCGGTTTCAGGTTTAGTCTGCAGTCGGCAAAGGCTTCACTCTCTGGCAGGTCCAGATACCCTGAGGTTCCCGCAAGGTGGTGGAGGACAGCAAGGGGCTAGGAAGCAGGACGGGGTGAGAGGAGGAGGTAAGTTTGCGCATCTGCCCTAGTGACAGCCTCTGGCTGCCGCCTAGGCTACTTGGAGGGTGAGATGACCTCTCTGGGAGAGGCTGGCTGTGCTGGTGAGCAGGAGAGGGCTCTGGGACCATGTGGGGACAGCAGTGCTGTCCTGACCGCAGCAGGTGCTTGGTAGCACCCCCTTGCTGCCGGAACCGGAGCTAGGGGTCCCCGAGACTCGGGTTAGACATTGCTGCTGGTCCCTCTTTGGTCCAGACTTGTTCCAAACTTGTCTTCCAGTTACAAGAGTGAGAACCCGAGGCCCGATTTACAGATGGAAAACTCAAGGCCCAGAAAAGAGAAGTGACTCAACCAGGGCCACACCGCAAGTTCTATGAGAACAACGTAGACCTCCAGTCCTAAAGCTCCTACTCATAGACTCTCTTTGCACCTGCTGCCTCTCCTTGATTGGGAGGAAAATACTTCTTTCAAGGCAAAACCAGACTCCCCAAAATGTAGAAAATAGAAGTCCTGGTCTGGGAGGGATGAGAGGTTCCGAGCAGAAAAGGGGCAGTGGGCTCATCTCTCAGTGCCAAGAGGAGCCAGTGCCCTTTCCTGCTCCACCTCTTTGCTCTTTCGCTCCTACCCCAGCCTTGCTTGATTTCTATTCTGCAAATTACAAACTGAGAGGAAACCCAAGGCACGCTTCCCTTGTTATCTGGGGCCCCGGTGCTCTCCCTGTGGAGGCAGCCCTGGCCAGAAGGGGTCACAGTACCCCACGGGTCCTTGGAGGCCTGAAGAGCAGCCCACAACCAGGACGCTCACGGGGCAGTGGCCCTCAGATGAAAAGCGGAGGCGAAACTCGGCTTGGCTCCAGCGTGCCTCTTGCCTCTCGCAGCTCGTGGGTACTGGAGAGAGCTGGGGGCAAGCTCCCTGCACTGGGGAAGAGTCTGAGGGTTCTTGGGACCCTCCTTGACTGGGAGAGAGCTCTAGGCACGCTGGGGATTCTTATCTAGCTTCCCCAGAGCCCCTTCAGCTCAGGGCTCTCCGGGGCTGGCAGTCGCCAACATTCTGGCTTTGCGCAAAAACCGGGGCGAGGAGCGCGCAGCCGCGGAGAGCAGAGCAAGAGCTCCCCGCAGCCCATCTTCTGGCCAGGGGGGCGGGGCTGCAGGTGGGGGAGTCCTAGGGGATTAGAGATACAGGATCCATGTCCACCCTCTCCGCCTCAGGGGACGCAGGGACCCCTCTCCAAAGTTCATTCCGAGCTTTCGGCGGTGGAGGCGCAGACTATAAATGCAACGCGCGCTAGCGGTATATTGTGAACCAGCTCTTCCTGCGGGGAGCAGAGACTGTTTCTGAAGTCCCCAGCTAGCCATCACCGCTAATGCCTCCAAGGCCCCCATGCCCCCCGGCTCTCTGAGATCGAGGCTTGCTTGGAGGCAGAGGGGGCCCAGAAGAGAGGCAACAGCCTGACTCTTGGAGACCGCGGGCGGAGTGGAAACGAAGGAAGGCAGGGGTCTGCCCTTCTGCCTTCCTGGTGGTGGGGGGGATCTGAGCAGTGCTCGGGGGCCCTTTGAGAAAGAAGCGGGAGGGAGGGGGGCCGTGGGAGGCTGAATAGCTAATGGCTTAGCCGAGGAGGGGGCGTCTCTCTCGCCTTCGCCTGGGCACTGAAAGAGGGGAAGACAAAAATCTGGCGAGCGAGCTGCCGGGGACGAGACTGGCCACTTCAAACAGCCCTTCAAACAAAAGGAGACTACGAAAAGAAAGCCCCACCTGTCTCCAGTGTTTGCTAAAATAATAATAAATAGATTTCGTTTAATAAATAATTACAAGAGATTGTAAAGTGGAGTGCTTTGGAAAACATGTACCGCGGGAGTCCCGCGGCCAGCCGTCACCTGCTCCCAAGGCGGGCAACTTTATTGTTAAGCCACCCCCCAACTAGTTCGCCTGATAAACGCTCCCTCGTTTTCACAGTGACTGTTTACTCACAGTTAGCATAATATTACCTTTGCCGTGATAAACCCAGAGGGGGGAGACCTGGCCCCTGGCCCCTGGGCACACCTGTCCCAGAGGCTGACACATGGATTTGGCACCGAGCAGGCCTCCCCCCCGGGGGCCGTGTACATTGGCCCAATTGCCACCCATTTATAACAGGTTGGCTGCAAGGCCTATCTCGGTCCTATTTGTCTTCTTTTATTGAAAGCATATGGTCTCCAGGGGCTCACCAGCCCCATATTTCATCTGCTGGGAGCTGGGGCGCTTCCGCAGGCTGGTGCGGCTCAGCGCGCCGCTCCCCACCCAACGGCTGCTGCCCCAGCGAGGGGACGGTGCAGGTGGAGCGGGAGAGATAAGGCGAGCTCCTCATTTGCTTCGGGAGCGACGCCTTTCCCTCAGAGGCCCCCCTGCCGGGGCTCAGGGACCTCGTGCGCTCTGGAGTGTGTGGCGAGTTCTTTTTCTTGGGTAGGTGAGGGGGCGCCATATGCCACCCCCCAGGGCGCACAAGGGAGCGCCGGCCCAGGGAGACTTCGAACAAAGGGAGGAGAGGGCCCAGGACCTCAGGAGCTCCCGAGGTCTTTATTTCCAGGTCCCCCTCCCTGCTCAGGGCCGCCTCCCCCGGGCGTCCGAAGCTGGCGCACAGCGCCTGGAAACAAAGTGTCCACATTGTCCCCGCCGAGACAGTGAATGCGTGAAAAGGTGCATTGCGCACCGAGACACCTGTTGAAGCGGCGCCTCTTCTCAGCGCCTCTCTCGGCTCTGCCCTTGGTCAGGAGGGAGTGGGGGGAGGGCGGGGGGAGAGAAACAGTGATTTGTGGCGACATATGTTGAGCAGATCGGTGTGTACTCTTCACAGGGACACACGCACCCTCGCTCCCATCCACACCCCGCGAGAAGGAGCAGCTGCTCGCCTCACCTTCTCCGACATAATACCTGGGCCAGGCACACTGGCTTTGCCTTTTGAGACTTCAGCTCTCCCCCACCCCCTTGCTTTCCGCCCCCACCCGCAGCCCCAATCTTGGCAGCTTCGCTGTAGGACTTTTATTGTCAAATTTAACAGATGCATGTTTGTTCCCAGCACCAGGTCTCAGATACACACGCAGGCATCTACGGAAAGTATGACTGATGACACGTGCAGAGCGAGAAATGTCCATATGCCCGGCTCCGCGCTCGCTCGGGCTGGAGAAAAAACTGGGGAGGGGAGGCCACGTCCAGGCGCCTCCGACTTCGCGCTGGCCCTTTGGCGCGATGGCGCATGGCGCTCTGCCGCCCGGTGCCACGCTGGGAGCCAGCAGAGCGCATGGCTGTGGACACAGAAAAGGACAGAAGGGCGTGGGGAAAGGTCCCCTGGGAGGAGCGGAGGGGGCAGGAAGCCCTGGGCCGGCCGCTTGGGCACTACCTGATGTCTGGCTTGCGCTAGACCTCTGGACTTTTAAACTCCTGAGTGGCGAAGACTCCTCGCTCCTCCTGGGATTCCCAGAAGTGGGTATCCATGTGAGGCACAGAGGAATCCGCCGGGCACACTTGTGAGCGCTTATATCCTTGGTGGATCCATGCAAGTTCCCAGATCTGGGCTTTGCTGACAGCACGTGAGAGGAAGAGCAGTGGATGGGGGGACAGTGGGTCTGGCTCTGACACTATCGCTGTGACAATTTGAGCCAATCATTTCACCTGGCCATCTGTTTCCCATCTATTAAAGGACAGAGCTGTGGAGGATATACTTTGTAAATTTTGTTTGCAAAATTTGGAAGTCTTGGGTACCAGTGGGCCTTAGACTGTGAGTGGAAGAAGCCCAGGAGTGCAAGCCCCGCCCCCTCGATTTCTCAGGTCAGGTTCAGGCCAATGAGTGTTTCATCAACAGTTGAGGGCATGGAGGCAGTGGGGGTGGGGGAAGGGGTTTAAGAAGTCATCTTCTGTCCCCTCCATCTTTCAGCTGTTGGTGCACAGGCAACTTCCGTTTCTTCCAGTGTTGGGCTGGGGCTGGGAAGCTGGGTGGTGGGTGCGTTGCGCTTGGGCCCCTTTCACTCTCCAGGCCTGTTTCTGGAGAAAACTGTGCCCCCCACCCCACCCTGGTGCTGAGTTTGGGGGAGCTCTGCAGCCTCCCTCAGCTGAGACACATTGTCCGTATTTTCTGTGTGGCTTTGACTGTGGTCCTGACCTTTCTGAGACCCACTGGCCCACACGGGAGCATTCCCCTTTGGGAAGTCTTTTCTGGAGGAGTCAGGGCTTACACCGGCAGCCGCGGGGCCCTCTGTGGGGTGGTCTCTCTGTTCCCCAGCCTTGATGCCCTCTTCCCACCCATCCTCAGCCCCCTGGGGATTCTGTCTGGGCAACAGCACCAAGGACCAAAGGGTGACAGCAATGTGATGAGTTGGTGAGGGCAGGAGGACTCTCTCCTCACGTCCTTAGGTCCTCATGGATGAGAGCTCATCCCTCCTCCAGGTATCAGAGTGTGGAGGCAGCAAGGGGGCAGGAATCCACTGTAGATGAATGCTGTGGAGAAGCATGTGGTTTTTCATGCAGTATTTGATAACACTGATATCCATGTAGCACTTTGAAGGAGGCAGATCCGCTTCTCACGCAACCTGTGGAGAGCCATGAAAGGATTTTTCTTTTCTTTTCTTTTTAAAGATTTATTTTATTGTTTTTTGACAGAGACAGAGAGAGACAGAGAGAAGGGGGAGGGCCCAGAGCAGTCTCCACAGTTGTACATCATCAGTTTTTGACATGGTTCATTCCACACAGGTGGGCGGGGGCCAAGCAGGGCAGGAACTGGGCTGGGGGCCTCCCGCATGAGACGCACGCCCCTCGAGCCAGGGGCCAAACCGGGGTGGGGGGCAAGAACCAAACTGGGGGTCTCTCACATGGGAAGCACACCCCAGTTCAGCATATGGTTCCACACGGGCCGGGGCCTGGATTCGATCCTCGATCCCCAGGGCTGCAATGGGAGCACTTAACCCACTGAGCCATCCTGCCTTCCCTGGATTTTCCTTATCATGAGCAGTCTGAGGTTCAAGGTCATAGAGTGAAGATTGAAATTCCCCTCCTTGTGCCCATGCCAGCTAGTTGGCAGGGAATCTCCACTTTGTCACCCTCCTGCCCATCTTACCCACTGCCCAAATTCTGGACCTTCATCCTACACCCTCTGACAGCCTTTGGAAGTGAACAGATCTCAGCTGGGGCTCTGGGGGCACAAGAATGGGAGCAAGAAATAACAGAGACTTTCCCCTTCTCTCTTGTCTTTCGCTTCTTGTGGTTTCCATGAGCTTCCCTGCCTCCGCCTCAGAGCCACAGAGCCTACCCTGCCCTCCCGCCTCCCCCTGCCCAGTGCCTCTGAGGCAAAAGGCCAGGCTTGCACAATCCTGAGTGTGAGTGTTACAGTTCCCTCACCCCAGCCCCAGCTCTGCCAGGGGGGCCCTAAGCATCATACTTTCCCTTGCTTAGACCTTAAAGCAGGTGGTCCCAAGTTCTTCTTGTCTTTTTTGAATATGTGGCACTATCGGAAAACTTTTAGGCACACCCTTCAAAATATGTTAGGTATTCATTATTTTTCATATATTATGTACAATATAAAACATATGCAAAGTATGCTTTGTTAAAAATTATAGATGTCTTTCTGTACAAGCAGCATAAGTAGAGGAAAAGGGAATGGGACTTGGAGTCAGACAGGCCTGGGTTCCAACTCAGCCTTCTGTACCTAGAAGCTGTGTAACTTGGCTTATTGACTCAATCTCCCTGAGGCACCTCCACTTTCTCACCAATGAAGTGGAGATGGTAATGGAGTACCTACTTCCTGGGGGTTAGATGATGTCACTCTTGTAAAGTGATCAGCATGTAGAGAGTGCTCACTCACTTATGAGAACTGTGTGATACATACCCATGCATTATAAGACATATCTCCAGAGAAATTCACACCCAGGAAATAATAAGTATAATGAGAAGTTCTGATGTGTGATTCTTCTTGTGTTCTCTCCTCCAGGAGGGAACCCGCTTCGCAGCCTGCTATCTTAAGCAACTACCACAGCAGTGTCAGCAACAATTATGACACAGTTTTATATTTCATCAGTATTTTCTCACCCATTATTATTATTATTATTTTTAAAGACCTATTTTGTTTTTGACAGACATAGAGAGAAACACAGAGAAGGGGGAGGGCCCAGAGCAGTTTCCATGATTGTATGTCACCAGTTTTCAACATGGTTTTGTGCCACACAGGTGGGTGGGGGCCGTGCAGGGCAGAAACTGGGCTGGGGACCTCCTGCATGGAAAGCACACCCTAGTTCAGCATATGGGTCTGCATGGGCCGGGGCCGGGATTCGATCCTTGGTCCCTGGGGCTGCAAAGTGGGCACTTTACCTGCTGAGCCATCCCTGCTCCCCCATTATTATTTTTTATCAAACCAGTGAGATAGCATGGTCAGAGGTCAGCATCCTGTTTTGTGTAGGAAGAATCTGAGGCTTTAGAGAGGTGATGTATCTCATCCAGGGGCACCCAGTGTGCCTCATGACCATCAAGTGGGAATATGAATCTAGGTTGTTTGACCTCAAGTCTATGCCTCGTCCACCCTGGCTCACTGTGATGCTGTGGGTTGCACTTGTGAGCTGGTTGTAGAACCAACCCAGTTAGGCTCATATTGAACAACTACCAAAGAAGGGGGTGTGGGCTAATCAGTGCACAGATGGTGGTGTGTGCCTATGGCTCATTCACTCTTCTCCACCAGAAACCATAGAGAGCCTGGAGGCTCCCTGGCATGTGGCCTTATTTGGTGGGCGGGGTACATTTTGCAGATGCAAGTGTGGAAGGGAGCACTTTTATGTAGAGCCCCAAGTCTGCACAGGAAGTTACAAATCAAGTTTCTGTCAATGCAATTGCCCAGACATCAAGATGGCCCAGGTCAGTTGGGCACACCTTACCTCTGTTCCATAAATGTTTATGAAGGGTCATTATGAGAAGGTGGTGGCCAGCTGTTCCCCATAGTCACAGAGATTAGACCCAGGGGAAGTGGCTTGAATTGGAAAAGCATTGATTGAGGCTATTGGTGACCCTGTATTTCCAAAGAAACACAGTGAGCGCCCTCTTCAGAAGGGGTAGAATCCTTTCTGTGGAGACTTCCCATTCTCTGACCTGGAATGGTTGTGCAATCTGCTTACAGGTGGGGAATGAACTGGTTGATCCCAGGAGCCCCCTGTCTCCCCATTACTTCAGCACCGTGAATAATTACAATGACTGTTCAGTTGTACAGAACACACATGAGGAGTCCCCTATCACAGAAGTTCTTTGAGACCCTGGGTGCAATTTATTACTACTATTCTTGACCTGAGTGAACTAGTATCAATACTAGCCTCCTTCTGAAGAATCACAGCCCAACCACACACACCTGTGATGAGCTAGGTGTGAAAAATGCCAAGAACCAGAATCTTAGGGCTGAGGAGGACCTTTGCTAATGTGTGCTCCCCAACACGGAGTTGACACGTTTGGGAACTGAGGCTCAGAGAGGAACTGTGTCTTGTCCAAGGTCATACAGCAAGTGTGGCCATGTCAGAGCCCAAGTCTCTTTCTACTATATCCCATAATTAAGTCCTAGAACCCTTGCTCTGTGTTGCTCTTATTTGGTAGCCATCCTCCTCTACCTGGTAGGTGGAGGTCCCTTGTTCCGTGTTTCCCTCAATAGAGGACAAACCCCTTGATAACAGGGGCTGTGTCATGCTGAGAATTTGGCACGGACATTGTAAGTGGTGGGTCTCCAGTAGCGATCAGCTTAATGGGCCCAGGCCGGCCAGGAAGCAGTAAGCTCGTAGGATGCGGAGTGAAGGGGAGGGGCTGATTAGCCATATGGCTGCAGTAAACCCTGATGCAGGTATTGGAGCCAAGCCTGTGGGCACGATGGAAATGGAGAAGGGGAGGCACATTCTTCCCTATCAGGGCACAATCTGAAAGCTGTATACATTATTTTTGCTCATTTTTCCATTGGCTAGTACTTAATCACATGGCTTTATTTAGCTGCAAGGGAGGCTGAGAAATGTAGCCTGAAGTTCAGGTGACCGTATGCCCAGCTATAAGTTGGAAATCTATTACCAAGTCTTTGCCACACTTAATCGTTGGAAAATAAGAACTTACCATGCTTGAACTACAGTAGAGATCATCAATGTAGTGCCCCTACTGCCTTCCCTTTCCCTACCCCAAGCCTAGGGTTCCTGAGGATTGTGAAACCCCAAAGATGGTAGGCAACAGTCTGTGTGGGGGTGAAGCTTTCTGAGAAGATTTTGAGTTTCATTTGGCCATTTAAGGGGCCCATGACCTCTTCTCTAAATACTAAGAATTAGTTATCAGAAGACTACTGAGTAATTTGGGGCAAGTCATGTGTTTTTTTGTTTTTTGTTTTGTTTTTTTGAGAAATTCTTTTCTCTTCAATAGAGATGTGCCAATGCTTTGAGTGAACGAAGAGCTTTGCATAAAGGTTGTGACAAAACAAAAAGAAGGCCTTTTAGTCATATAACATATATTACTAAGTCACCATCTTGGTAGGAGTAGTTGATCTCAACCCCTAGAAGGATGCAGGACTGTTGTTATACAACGGAGGCAGGAAGTAATTTGGTTTGCTGCCCAGATGATGCACTTGGGTGCATCTTAGAACTCTCTTGCATAATTTTGGTGGCAAATGTAGTGTAGTAGCCACAGCTCGAGTAGGGCATGGTGTTGGGGACTTAGAGCTCTCAGGGATGGGACTTGGGGCATGCCATCACGTAAACCACTGAGACCAGAAGAGATGCTATCTATGGAGGAAGGAACTCAAGAATGGATAGAAAAGGAGGGAGATTATGTGTATCAGTTGTGGTTCAAGATCAGCTGCAGCAGTGGGTATTGTGTTCTTCAAACTGATGCCTTCATTTTCTGAGATTTCCCCCAGAAAATGAAAATCTGCCAGAATTCTGGAGAAGTTGCACACAGAACTTATTCAAAGAAGTCAGTCTTAGATGTGAGCAGATTCGCTGTAGCGCACAAGGGGTGGACTATAGTGGATGCTGTGATGCTTCATCCAGATTGCTCTTCAGCAAGGAAGGACGTAGTCTTCTAGATGCTAGGAGTGTCCACAGCTGTCATCCCTACCTAGTCTTCTAGATGCTAGGAGTGCCCACAGCTGTCAGCCCTTTTCAGAAATCCCCTCAGCTTAGTATAGCTACCTTTTCTAAGGTCAAGTCCCCTTCTCGGAGCAACCTACATGTGGTGAGTGCCCGAAGTGGAGCAGAGAAGCCCATGCCCACCACCCCAACTTGGGATGATCTTATGGGCTACCCCAGCTTCATACTTCCCCTGGGTAGGCTGAGGCCTTTATTGAGACCACATCTCACCCAACTTTTCCCCCTTCCCAATCCTGCTTTCTTCCTTCTTTCCAATCCACAGGAGTTGGGTAGAGAACACTCTCATGAACTTCCTACATAGTAATCTGCATCTCAGGGTCAGCTTTCTGATTTGAAGATTTAGTGCTTTAAAGTTGGAAGGGATCATAAGAATTATGTAGTAATATCTCAACTTACTCATTGTATAAATGAAGACCCCAAAAGCTCAAAATAAAACTGTCACTTGCACAAAGTTACAGGCTGGATCTATTCACACTCAGCCTTCCGCTTGGCCCAGGTCATCTGAAGGTTGGCTGCCTGCTTTGAAGTCTGGACTTAACACAGGGGCCAGCAAACTATGTATGGCCTGCCACCTGTTTTTGTAAAAAAAAAAAAAAAAAAAAAAAATTTTTATTTAAACACACTGTTCTCATTCATTTAGGTGCTACAATAGGCAATCACAGTTTAATAGTCACAACAGACTATGGCCCACCATGCATAAAATATTTACTAACTGGCCCTTTACAAAAAAATGTTTGCTGACCACTCTTTTCACAGGTGAATCAGTCCAAGTCCAGTCAGCTTTCTGCCCCACTAGTGTCCATGGTTGTGTATGTCAACAAACAAACAAACAGAACAGTCTGGTTAGAAAACACAAAGTACTCTAGGCAATTCAACTGAAGGAATTTTAATATAAAGAATTGGCCTAGCAGAGGTTGGAAAAATACCTGAAGGTGAAAAAGCAAAACGTTTATAGCAAAGGAACACAGACTGATAACCACAGGCAGCAGCTACTACCTCTGTGACTGGGAACAAAAGGAAGGTTTGGGTTATTAGAACCTATAAGTTTGAAGAAAGGTTCCATGGAGCCAGAGCTCAGCAGCCCGAGGAAGGCCATTGGCTGGTGCTGATAGTGCTAAGGGGGTGCCCAAGGGAGCTGGAAACTTCTAGAGTCAGGGGCCACTGCGGGGTGAGGCTGATGGGGAACACTGGCAAATGGGGAGGAGCGATTCCCTCGTCACCTCTTCCTGCCTCCCATTCTCCCTAGTGTCTCCTGTGGGCAAAACCTAACAGGAAGTCAGCAGACAAAGAAGGTATATGGTTCGTACAGGTTGTCCCAGGACAGCTTAGTACAGAAGGAGCTGAGAAACGGAAATGCAATGACCTGTGCTGTAGGCAAGGATGATGTTGGAGACACCAGGTAGCTGCCGTCTCAAGCCCTCCCTGGACTTGGCATCACGGGAGAAGCAGGAGTTGGTACCAGGAGAAAGAAGCTCATGCCCCATCGACTTGCTGGGCCTGGGCCCTGGAGGTCCTCTCCTGTTTGTGGGGCAAGCTCCGGGGAGGACGGTTAGACCACTGGGTTAGACTCATGGGTCTCACTGAGTCAAGGATGTGCTTTGAGGCCTGTTGGGCAAGTTGATGTCTCAATAAAGAAACAGTCTCTTCCGTCCCAGGATAAGTCTTGCCAGATATGTCTGCTTTCTTCACAGCTCAAATTAGTTTCATAAGTGAGTCTTGTGAGCTCAGATTTGTCTGACTGGGGTTGTATGTACATCTCTGAATCAATCACTAGGATCAGAAGGATGAGATGCTCTGATTGGCTTAGCCTGGGCCACATGCTCCATTCCTCAAATACTGTGCATGAAGGTGGGAAGAAGAAATTAGTTTATTTCCCCTGAACCACATGGACTCAGAACGGGGGAGGAGTTCCCCCAAAGTCAAGTCAGTGTTGTGTTGCCACCACAAAAGGCCTTTCTCCGGGGAGTGGGCAGTGCCCTATAGAGGTGTGAGCAGATCCAGGAGGGAGCACAGAGCAGGCAGAGAGGATTCCTCTCCAGGCTGGGCAGGCTGGTCAAGTCATAAATTCTACTGGCAACATGGGGGCCATTATAGGACTCGGCTAGAAAGTCCAGGTGGGCCTGGTGAGACCCAAAGTTCAGACAGACTCACATGGTAGAGTGGCTGATTGGGTGAACTCAGTGTCGGGCAAGAAGAGTGGGTAGGTAGGGTGGGCTGGGGTTTGGTTACCACATATGTGTATGTGTGTTGGGGGTGGGGGAGGCTGTCGGAGACTAGAGCTGAGAATGGAGCGTGAGATGGAGGACAGGACAAGATCCCAGTCTTCAGAATGACTCTGTGGAAAGGCAGGAGCCCAGCAGGTACAGAAGGGACATTGGCCTGGGGACTCAGATATCAGACTTGGGTACAACTGGTGGCTCAACAGGTGCCTGTGTGAAGAGGGATTACAAGATGAGAAAGAGGATGCAGACTAGCAGCAGAAGGCCTCCCAGAGTTGAGACAGAAAGATGTGGCTGGATTACCAGGAGCTACCCTGGCCGTGCTGGGCTAAGACCCCTTCTTCTCTGCCAAGAGACAATGGCCATCCCCAGCAACATCCCTGGAATGGTCTGTTTCCCTCAGATCCCCTCCTCGCCTTTCCCTGCCTGTGCTCTGAGCTGCAGCTGACCCCCATGGGCTGTGCTTCCTGGGCTCTCAGGAGAATTAGCTTCTGCCTGGGATCAGCTAATGGGAGACACTGATGGGAGATTAAGGGATGGGAAGAAGAGAAGCTAGGCTATTTCTCAACCCTCCTGTCTATCTAAGGAGGCAACTCTAGCAGCAAATTTACCAGTTTAAATATTTTTACTTCTCTTCCATGGCTCTCGTCTTTCACCAGTATGCATGGTGTCATCAGTAGGTTTTCATTGATGGACTTTATAAGGTTGAGGAAGATCCTTTCTATACCTTGTTCACTTAGAGTTTTAATCATGAGTGGGTGTTGAATTTTGCCAAATATGTTTTGTGTGCCTATTGAGATGACTGCATACTTTTCCTCCTTTATTCTTTAATGTAGTGGATATATTGGTTGAATTTTTAAAAATGTTGGGAATGCCCAGATGGCTCAGCAGGTTGAGAGCTCATCTTGCAGCCTTGGGGTCTGAGGATCGAATCCTGGCCCCGGCCCGTGCAGTCCCATATGCTGAGCTAGGGTGGGCCCCCAATTTGGTTCTTGCCAGAGCAAACTTCCCATGTGGGAGGCCCCCGGTTGGGCTCCTGCTCCAGGCATGCTTCTCATGCAGGAGGCCCCCAGATCTCAGGGGCGCATCTCCCATGTGGGAAGACCCCCGCCTGGTTCTTGGCCTGCATGGCCCATGCCCACCTGTGGAATGAAACTATATAAAAAACTAATGTACAGCTATGGAGACTGCTCTGGACTCTCTCCCTTCTCTCTCTCTCTTTCTCTCTCTCTCTCTCTCTCTCTCTCTCTCTCTGTCGAAAACAATAAAAAAAAAAATTCAGCCAACCTTGCATTGCTGAGATCAACTCCACTTGGTCATGATGTACAGTCATGTGCTGCATAAGACATTTCAGTCAATGACAGACCACATATATGATGGTGGTCCCATGAGATTATAATGGAACTGAGAAGTTCCTATCGCCTAGTGACAAAGAGCCATCATGAAGGCATAACACAATGTATTTCTCATGGGTTTGTGGTGGTGCTGGTGTAAACAAACTTATTTCACTGCCAGTCACATGAGAGTATAGCAATGCAATTATGTGTAGTACATAATACTTGATAATAATAATAAATGGCTAGATTACTGGCTTATGTATTTACTATATTTTTGTCATTATTTTCGTGTGTACTCTTTCTACTCAGAAAAGATTTGCCGTGAAGCAATAATATGTTTTGTTATGCAGACAGCAGCCTCATACACCCATGTTTCCCTTGTCCCTGGGCGGCATCGTGTTCTCTTGTGCTTGATTTGATCTCGTGTTGTTTTGTACAGTACTGTGCTGTGGGCCGGCAGCCTGGGAGCAGCAGGCTGTCCCGGAAGGCCTAAGTGTGCAGTGGGCTCCACCATCTGGTTTAGTGTGAGTGCTCTCTATGATGCTCAATGACAAACTGGCCCTAATTATGCATTTCTCAGGATGGATCCCTGATGTTTATCAGTGCCTGACTGTATTTGTCCTTTTTATACATTGCTATAATTGGCTTGCTAACATTTTGTTAAGAACTTTTAGCTCTAGGTTCTGTTATTTTCCTGTGTAGTCTTTGGCAGGTTTTGTTAGAGTGTTTCTGCCACATAAAATGAATTGGGACGCTGTGTCAGTTATCAATTTATTGCCTTTCAGCTCCAAACCCATCCTTCTTTGCCTGCTCCGTGATCACGTAGCTGTTTCTCCCCTGCCAGATGGCACCACCTTAAGCCTTGTCAGCAGAGGGCGCTGTGGGGACACTGGAGGAGCAGAGGGTTTTCTCCCTGCATGAGCTTTCTCCAGTGCTCATTTACCTGGTCAGCAAGGTGGCTCCTCCAGCACTCCGTTCCCACAGCAGGTGGCAGTCACCTGGGTAGGGCCGCCGGCAGTTTTCCTGGGTACCTCCACAGTGGCTCTGCCGTGGAACGCTGCTGCTGACGCACCTTCCCATGAACAGCCACCTCAGCGACCAACCCAGCAACGTTGCTGCACAGCGCCTCCCTGTGCACGCTTCCCTCTGTATCCCAGAGGGCTGGATTCCAGCGTGGTACCTCAGGCACCTCTCCACCATCCCAGGAGCCATGCTGTTGGATGGTGGGGTCTTCGGTGAAGTCTGGATCTCAGCCCGGGGAGGGGATCACCCTGGTTGCTCGGGATAGTGGCTACTCCTTATGTTTCTTACTTCTGTATTCTTCAGGGCTCTCTTGAACTCTAGACAATCCCTCTCCCCCCTTTTTCTAATCTCCTGTTAATACTTCTTCATATGAAACTTTAATGACCATTTGAATTATTGTGTGGTTTCTGTCTCCTCACTGAACCTTGAATGAGACAGAGTGCTGCCTCCTATTTTCTGAGTGTTTAAGATTGATATAATTTCATCCTTAAAATGTGTTCACTGGGGAAGCCGGGATGGCTCAGTGGGTTAAGCGCTCACTTTGCAGCCCCGGGGACCGAGGATCGAATCCCAGCCCCGGCCCATGTGGACCCATATGCTGAACTGGGAGCTCCTCCAGTTAGGTTCTCACCGAGGTTAGACTCCTGCCCTGTGCAGCCCTGCGCCCACCTGTGGAGTGAAACTATGGAAAAACCAATGATGTGCAACTATGGAGACTGTTTGGGGCCCTCCCCCTTATCTCTGTCTCTGTATCTCTCTCTCTCTCTGTCATAAACAATAAAAATAAATCTTTAAAAAAAATTTGTGTTTACTGCATTTCCTTATTTTTATTTTAAAGTCTGTAGGATTCTCTAGTGATACCACCCATTTTGTTCTTAATACTGGTAATATGTACTCTCTTGTACTTCTTTTTTTTTTTTTTAATATATTTTTATTTATTTAGTTATTTTTGACAGAGATACAGAGACAGAGACAGAGAGAGAACTGAACTGGGGGAGCTCCCAGTTCAGCATATGGTTCCGCACAGGCCGGGGCCGGGATTTGATCCCTGGCCCCCGGAGCTGCAAAGTGAGCGCTTAACCCACTGAGCCATCCCGGCTTCCCCTCTCTTGTACTTCTTGATAAGTCTACTGTTTTGTTTTGTTTTTATCAATTTTATTAATCTTGTCAAAGAATAAACTTTTGTCTTATTCATTTTCTCTTTCATTTGTCTCTTTTCATTTCATTGAATTCTGCTCTTACTTATTTTTTTTCTATTTACTTAGGGTTGAATTTCTTCTATTTAGTTATTTTTCTAGCTTCTTTAAAAAATATATTTATTTTATTGTTTTTGACAGAGACCAAGAGACACAGAGAGAAGGGGGAAGGCCCAGAGCAGTCTCCATAGTTGTATGTCATCAGTTTTTGACATAGTTTTATTCCACATAGGTGGGTGGGGGGCCACGCAGGGCAGTAACCTGGCCGGGGGCCTCCTGCATGGGAGGCCCTCTCCCTCAAGCCAGGGGTCTAACCAGGGGGCAAGAATCGAACTGGGGGCCTCTGCATGAGAAGCATAACCCAGTTTAGCACATGGGTCTGCATGGGCTGGAATTCTATGCTTGGTCCCTCCCTGGCTGTAAAGAGAGCGCTTAACCTACTGAGCCATCTTGGCTTTCCCTATTTTTCTGTCTTCTTAAGGTGAAAACCTATTGATTATTTTATGATACAGGCATTTAAAGTGGTCCCTCTAAATACTGCTGTATTTGCATACTACAAATTTTGATATGTTGTGTTTTCATTATCACTCAGTTCAAAATATTTTCTTTTTTTAAGAGAGAGAGAGAGAGAAAGAGAGAGAGAGAAGGGGGAAGTCCCAGAACAGTCCCCATAGTTGTACATCATTAGTTTTTTGACACAGTTTCATTCCACACAGGTGGATGTGGGGCTCTGTGGGGTGGGAACCAAACCAGGGGCCTTCCACATGAGAGGTGAGAACCTTCGCCACTGAGCAATCTGGGTGGTTACCAGATGCACTGCAGTTCAGTACATGAGGTTTGCTTGAGCCTGGGCTGGATATTGAACCCTGGACTTTGAGATTATGAGGCAAGCACTCAACCACTGAGCTATCCCAGCATCCTAATTTAATATATTTTGAAGGTTTTTTTGTCCTTATGACACATTACTGTATTTCAGGGGTGTCAAACTGGTGGCCTGTGGGCCACATGCGGCCCCCGAGGTAACTTTTTGTGGCCCACGATGCTCTGAAATAAAATTTTCTTCATAACAATGCTTTCTATTTTTATTTATTTATTTTCTATTTTCATTTTTCGGGGGCCG
The DNA here is from genome assembly GCA_004027555.1 of Craseonycteris thonglongyai. Classification (NCBI taxonomy): domain Eukaryota; kingdom Metazoa; phylum Chordata; class Mammalia; order Chiroptera; family Craseonycteridae; genus Craseonycteris; species Craseonycteris thonglongyai. The sequence goes on along the minus strand of PVKE010002594.1, from coordinate 46,969 downwards.
CCAGTTTGACACCCCTACTGTATTTTAAAATCACTTGAATTAACTTTCCTTTTTTAAAAAAAGATTTATTTTTATTGTTTGACAAGGAGAGACAGACAGAGACAGAGAGAAGAGGGAGGGCCCAGAGCAGTCTCCATAGTTGACAGCATTAGTTTTTGACATAGTTTCACTCCACAGGTGGGCACGGGGCCGTGCAGGGCAGGAAACGTGCTGGGGGCCTCCCACATGGGCCCCAGCGAGGACTGAACTGGGGTCACACTCCAGTTCAGCACATGGGTCCGCACGGACTGGGGCCGGGATTCAATCCTTGGACCCCGGAGCTGCAAAGTGAGCACTCAACCTGATGAGCCATCTCAGCATCCCTCGGAATAATTTTCTGTGGTTAAGCTACAACCTTGACATGTAGATATGTTTCATTTTGTTTATTTTTAGACCTTTTAAGGTTTTTGATTTAATTTAATTTAATTATTATGTTAAGACATTTAGCTGACTCCAAAGTCAAAACCATAAAACAGGATACTTTCAGAGAATTCTAATTTCCAGTCCCGTCTCTTCCTTCCACTTATTGCAAACCATTTTAATTATAGTAGTTCTTGGGCTTATCCTTCTATTGTTAAAAATATCAGCAAATTCATTCATTCATTCATGCACATTGATATTCTCCCATTCTTAGAGAAAAGACACCATACGATACATTGTCTATTACCTTGCTTTTTCCATTTGGCCATCAATCATCGTTCCGTAGTTGGGTATCTGCAGCCGGAGTTTGAATGAGCTGGACTTGCTAGAATGCAAACAGGAAGCAGCTATGACATTTCTCCCCACTGGCCCTTCAAATGGGCCTCCCGTCTTACTCTTCTTTGCCCCTAGATGAAAGCCTTGGCCGTTCTCAGAGTATTCCGTCACTACTGGGTAACAAGTGAAGAGCGTCTCTTTACAAGCAGTAGAATATCCAGTCTCATGTAGTATGCAAACTCCAGTTTTATTTAGGGCTTCACCCTCCCCTCAGCTCAGACCTCCAGCAGGTCGGGACCCCTGCCCTGGGACAGGTGTGCTCGTGGGAGGTGTGACCAACTTCTCTCTTCTTTCCCTTCTCCTGCTCGCCTCTCTAGCTGCTGGCTTGAGCTCCGGAATGGGAAGACTCAGGGGAGTTCTTGTTTGACTGCTATAGTTGTCACCGGGTGCTGGTGCTCTTTGGGCGTGGTTGTGTCCGAATGACCATCTCACTGAGACTCTGTCACTCAGGTGTCTCAGCAACAGTTCTCTTATAAGGAAACAGGTTTAGAGAGATGGAGTCACTTGCCCAAGGTGACACAGTTGGTGAGCATTTGAATGGAAGTCTGACTGACCTCTAGTTCAAGTCCTTCACCGTTGGGCTGCCTGCCACTTGGATGGCCCCTGCTCATGGTGGTGGCAGGTATGGGTGACTGTCTATTATCCTAGTCAGCTCTGTCTAATGGTGCACATTGGGAAACTGAGGCCTACTGAGGGTCACACAGCCTGGTAAAGGTGAGATTTACACTGGGTTGGGGCTGGGGGCTCTGCTACTCTTTCTGGTTGTTTTATTTCCTGCTCCAGTAGGGGTTACTCTGGGAGATGCTGTAGATTCATATAGCCTGCCTCCCCTCCTCCCCCCGCCCCATTAGGCCACAGGGCCCAGCACCATTGAAATTTCAGTCTCAAACCTCAGCCAGGCCCTGAACATATGTTCCACCCTGAAAGGAACAATGGAGCCTCCAGGCGTAATTAAGACCCCACAAAAAGGGCTCGGCTGGGCTGGTCTCATTCTCTGCCTTTGGCTCCTTTTTTGCTCACCCCACCCCCACACTTCTGTTTCTACTCCTCTGTGGATGGGATAAAAGGTGTCTGAGCCCCTCCAGCTCCCTCCATTCTCTCTGCTCTTCTTTTCTCACAGTCTGACCTTCCTCTACTCTTCTGAGCGCTGGAGTAAAAGAGGCCGCCTGGGTTCGGGTGCCAGACTGCCCGAAGCCCCCATGCCGAGCGGTGGGAGCAGGCAGCCAGCCATGGCCTGCCTGGCTTCCCGTGTCTTCAGGGAAGCTGGGTCCCCTTGGCAGCCCATGGACTCAGCTTGCCCCAGGCCCTCAATCTAATCTGGATTTTAGTAGGTAGTAGCCGCATTGACTCTAAGGTGGAGTCCCAGTTCTGAGAGCTCTGTACCCCTGGGCCCACGTCTTCTGTCCTGTGAAGGTTTATTGAGAGGTCCAACCCAGCAGAAGCACTCAAGAAATTTTACGTTGAACAAATGTGTGAATTTTTACTTCCTTAACAAAGCTCCTGTAGCGTTTCCTGCATGTCTGTTATTAATATTCATATTAGGTAGTATTATCATCCTTACATTTACAGATGAGACCACAAGGCACAGAGAGGTTAAGCAAATTGTACAAGGTCACATAGCAAGTAGATAGCAGAGCCACAGAATCCAAATCCAAGTCTAAAGGTCCCAGAGCCATACACTTAATCTCGACCTAGGCTGCCTCTAATAATAGAATAAACCTATTTAACTAATTTCTCAGTTCTGCCCCTCCCTCTTCCTCCTACAGTTTAACAAATTATTAGAAAGTGAATGTCCATGAAACCACCATCCAGGGCAAGAAACCGAATGTTGCAGGCAGCTCTTCCCTCCTCCGTCTCCTGGCTGCAGGCCCCTCTCCGCTACAATTTCTCCCTGTCCCCTAGGACTAACCACTGAAGTTTTGGTAGCAATTTCTTTGCTTCTTCTGCTTTACCACCCAAGTATGCATTCCTAAACAATGTAATTCAATTTTACTTTCTTTTGATCTTTATGTAAATGAAACTATGCAGTCAAATTAATTTTGCTTCTGGTTTCTTTGGTTCAAAATAGTATTTTGAAGATTTTACTATGGGATTGCATGTAGTTAGAGTTCAGTCTTTTTTTTTTTTTTTTTTGGCTCTACTACAATTTATTTATTTTAAAGATTTATTTTTATTGTTGTTGTTTTTTGACACAGAGAGAGAGATACAGGGACAGAGACAGAAAGAAGGGGGAGGGCCCAGAACAGTCTCCGTAGTTGCACATCATTGGTTTTTCCACATAGTTTTGTTCCACAGGTGGGCATGGGGCTGCACAGGGCAGGAAATGGGCTGAGGTCTCACCCAGTGAGAACTGAACTGGGGGAACTACCCAGTTCAGCATATGGGTCTGCACGGGCGGGACCGGGACTTGATCCTCAGTCCCTGGGGCTGTAAAGTGAGCGCTTAACCCACTGAGCCATCCTGGCTTCCCCAATTTATTTATTTTAGTTTGATGGACATTTGAATTGTTTTTTAGTTCCTATTATGAAAAATGCTTGTACACATGACCTGGTATGCATGAGCATTCACTTTTGTGTCCTGAGTCATAAAGAATGTGAATACTCACCTTCCCTCGGCAATTCCAAATAGTTTGCCAAAGTGGTTGAATCCATTTACACATCTTCTAGTTGTGTGTAGGAATTCTCATTGCTGTACATCATGACCAATACTTGGTGTTGTCATACTTTTAAATTATAGTTTATCTGATGAGTGTGTGCTACTCTCACAGTGGTGTTCATTTATATTTCCCTGATTGCCAATGATGCTGAGCATTTTTTCAAGAGTTTATTTGTAACTTGGGTTTCTTCTTTTGTAATTTGCTCAATCAAATCCATTGCCTACATTTTAATTGTCTATCTTATTAATTTGTAGAGGCTCTTTATATATTCTTTCTGTTCCCCTACCCAGGGGCTAGAGGGCATCTGGGTCCTCATATATGCTCAATAAATACCTGCCTACTCCCAGAAATATCCACTGATTGATAATTATAACCAACATTTAGCAACTTAGCATATGCCAGGGACTCTCATACAATCCCGTGTTCCGAATGTGTCCATTTTGCAGATGAGGACACTGAACAACTCAGTAACTTGCCAGAGTCCAGAACCTGCAGCCAAATCCCTCCCAGCGGTGAACAGGTCCACAGGTAACACTGTATGGAAGGTGGGATGGGCGTGTGGTGGGGATTCAACAGTATCAGGAAAGACGCAGAGGTTGATTGTTCACTCCTTTGTCAGGTGTGCCTTTTCCTCTGTCTGACAGGCAGACTCCTACCTACCCTCTGGCCCAGGCTCAATGGCCGCCTCCCCCAGGAAGCCTGCCTTGCCTCACGCTGCAGTTAGTTGCACCTGCCCTGTACTTCATGCCTATTGTCCACACTGGAGTCGAGCTCGCTGAAGTCAGGGCTAGGTCCCGCTCAGGGGCATCCACGGAGTTGGCTCCTCAAACATACCGGTGGGTTGAACCTGTGCCCACCTTTCTTCCCAGGCCATGGGCGACCCCCATCCCCTGGGTTTTTCCTCTGTGGGCTCCTCTTCCCTTTCCTTCTCCTCTTCTTCTCCCTCCTCCTTCCTCTCCTTCTTCCTCCGAACTTCTCTCTCTCCTCTCCACACTCTTTTCTCCCCCTTCCCCGCTCCCCTTCTGGTCCTCCCCTGCTCTCCTCTCCCGCCCTGGGCGGCATCCACAGGGCCTGGCAGCTGCAGTTCCCCCGGCGGCCTGCAGAGAGCGGTGCTGCGCCGCCCGCGGGGCCGCAGAGCTGCGCGCGCTTCCTGCGAGGTCAGGTGGGAGGAAGCGGCCGGGGAGCCACGGGGAGTGGACGCTGCTGAGGTTCGGGAGCCGCGCCTGCAGGTGGGTGTCTGGGGCGGGGCGTGGGGGAGTGGGGCTGCATCCTTCCCTTAACGCGGGGCCTCGCCTCGGAGCTGGGCTTGGCGGCCCTGGCAGCGCCCTGTCCTGGAGCCCGCGGCTCCTCCTGCCCTGGGAGCACCTCCCCCCATCCGTGGGGTCAGGTGCATCGAGCGCTGGCCGCGCCCACAGCCCACCCAGCGGGGGGCGGATGACAAAGCATAAAGGGACTGAGGACCACGACACACTTGGCCTTCTGCAGGGGCCAGCAGGCTTCAAAGAGGGGAACTGGCTGTCTCAGGCTCCAAGCCACAGGAGAAGGAACGCGGGGGTGGGGGGAGGCTCTTAATCCTTCTTGGCGTGTGTGTCACAAGTGCTTCCGAGGATTTAAATGAAAACTGGCTCCTCTCCTGAGAAAAAATGGGTTTTACACAGAATCAGGGAGAGGGAGAGGCATGGGAGAGCCCCCACCCGCACCTCCAGCCCAGGGACAGACACCCTTGGGGTCTGCGGAGTGGGGTCCTCCCAGAGCGCAGACACACGCCCCATCGCATATTTTGGGAAGGCTGGCCCTGCCCTCCTGTCAGTAAAAGGGACTGGGTTACCTGAGGTGAGGGACAGGTGAGGGGCGTGCCTCTTCAGAAAGGCCTGTTCCTCCACAGGCTGGGACTCTGTGGCCACCAGTGTGGTTTGCTGGCAGGCAGGGGATCTAAGTGGCCCTGGATCTCCTGGGGGAGAAGGCATTTATCCCCCAGGGAACAGCACACTGGACCAGTCATTAACAGGAGGAAATTGAGACCCTGAGGATCCTGGGGCCCTGGACTGGCTATTTAGTATCCAGAGAATGGCTTAGGGCCCAACTTCCTGGCTTGCCGTTCTTTCCCTGCTGCCTGTAGGTGCATGGTCTCCTGCAGGCTGGTTGCCCCTCTCTGGGCGGCTGGCTGGACCTGCTCAGAGGGGTGCTGGGAGGTGAGAGATGAGTGAGCCTCAGGAGACTCTCAGTACCTGGGCCACAGCAGCGGTCCTGGTTCCCATTGCTTTTGAGGGTGGTGAATTAAAAAACCTTCCTTCTCCTGGGATCCTTCTGACAGGTTCCCAGTGGACTCAGTATCTGTAAGATTTTTGTCTGGAAAACAACTTGCATTTATTTCTCTTCTTTTTATTAATCAGACACAGTGCCTGCTCAATGTGAGTCACCAATGTGAGCACCCAGAATGCAGTGTTTCTCATGGAAGGCAAGCATCTGGGGAAGCCAGGATAGCTCAGCGGGTTGAATGCTTGCTTTGCAGCCCCAGGGACTGCAGATCGAATCCTGGCCCTGGCCTGTACGGATCCACCCACTGAACTGGGGAATGGTTCCCATGCAGGAGGCCCCCAGTTCAGTTCTTGTCCCCCAGTTTGGCCCCTGGCTTGAGGGGGTGTCCCTCCCATGGGGGAGGCCCCCAGCCCAGTTCCCACCCAGCACAGCCCCCACCCACCTGTGTGGAATGAAACCATGTTGAAAAAACAGATGACGTACAACTGTGGAGACTGCTCTGGGCCCTCCCCCCTCTCTCTGTCTTTCTCTGTCTCTCACTGTCTGTCAAAAGCAATAAAATAACTCTTTAAAAAAAAAAAAAAGGAAAGCATTTCTTTATCTCTGGTAAATTTTTTTCTTCTCTCTCCTTTTTCAGCCTTTTTGAGGTCTGAAGAAAAGTCAGCCTGCAGAGACCCAGAGCTCCTGAGAGCATGGTGCGGATCTTGGCCAATGGGGAAATTGTGCAGGACGACGACCCCCGTGTGAGGGCTACTGCCCAGCCACGTGGTAGCGCCCCTCGACAGGTAGGCACTGAGCCCCATGGAAGGAGAGCAGCTGGCTTCCGTCCTCTGTACCAGTTACTCCTTAGCTGCCAGAAGCTCTCTTGCTTGTCATTAACCTTCTCTGACCTGAAGTTCTCTTTGCAGAGAGCTGGGCTGGGGAGGGGTGGGCTGTCCCACGTGGGGAAACCCGCAGTGGATTTATTGCCCAGCCCTGTCTCCCCAGATCTGTCTCTGGGCAACCCTCCCAGACTTCAAACCCAAGAGCTCTCTCCCCCTTAACCTGGTTAGCAACCTCCACTGGAATCAGCATCTCTCTTCTAAGAGTCAGTTGGATGCAGAGGCTGGAGAGTAAGTGGAGGAGATGAGTCTCTGGCCACACAATGTTGATTTTAAAGGACAGAGTGCGGAGTGGTGAAAATGCCTGCCTGAATGCTAGGCCCTGTGGTCCCACCGCTGTGACCCCTCCTCTCTCCTCTGTCCTGGGCACCACATGGGGAACGCAGAGTGGCATTTCTTGTGCTCTGAGAGCTTGTGACTCAGTTGCTGAGTTCCCTGTGGTGGCATCTGGGGATTTCTGAGAAAGGAGGACATGGCCCTGGGTGGGTAGGTGGGAGGCAGGGCCCAGCCCAGTAGGTCCCCTGTGTCACACCCCCGGGGAAGTTCTCCCTGGATTTATTCATTTCTCTCTATCTTCACCTTTCAGAGCTTCTTCAATAGGGGTCACGGTGCCCCCGTGGGAGGTCCAGGCCCCCGGCAGCAGCAGGGCGGGGCCCGGCTGGGTGCCGCTCAGTCCCCCTTCAATGACCTCAACCGGCAGCTGGTGAACATGGGCTTCCCCCAGTGGCATCTCGGCAACCACGCGGTGGAGCCGGTGACCTCCATCCTGCTGCTCTTCCTGCTCATGATGCTCGGCGTGCGTGGGCTCCTGCTGGTGGGCCTCGTCTACCTGGTGTCCCACCTGAGTCAGCGGTGACCTCTGCTAGGACAGAGGAGTCGCCAGGCCGCAGTGAGAGAGCACACAGAGGGGACCCGGTGGTGTCTGGAAGGTGTGCTCAGAGAGCGTTTCCACGTCGTGCTCAGCATGAGGCAGAGGGGCCTCTAGTCCACATTCCCAAAGCGTCAGGCGGATACCCTCATTCCCTTGCGACGTGTTTAGGTAGTACTGGGCCTGCGTAAAGCACAGAGTCAGAGGAAGACAGGGAGTCCCTTTCCGTTCTCTTCCAGTCCTCCTATGCCAAGAAGACAGTCTCAGCTTGGTGCCAAGATGTTCTGGTGCCCCTGGAACACGTCTGGCTTCCCAGTTACTCGGGAGCAGGCCTGGGGCTTAGGGCAGCTGGGAAAGGTGTCTAGACTTTTATAGCTGTTTTGTTTTACTGGTCTATTTTTATTGGCTACCTTTTATTTATGACAGGTGGTATTGGCATTCTATTTATTGTGGTGGTGTTTTCAATAAATAAAATTAAGTAAAAATGAGTCCATATAGAGACGTTCATAACGAATGGTACAGCTGCATGTGGATCTGGAAGACATGGTGAAGGGAGTGGGACGGGCTGGGACTGGGGCCCTTAGAGGGTGGTTTCTAAGCTTTTCTCCACAGGCTCTGGGACTTGGGAGGGGGTCCAGGCAAACCTGGGCGTAGGCTCCTTGTCTGACGCTTGGATAATCTGTGGGCTCACTGAGATGCTGGCTGACCTTGGCCTTGCAGGAGTGCCCCTCTGGCCAGAATGGTTGCTAAGCTGTAGGGTTGAGACAGGTGGGTGGGGTGGGTGGGGGTCAGGTCTCCTTTGCCCAGGGGCTCTGACCAGAGGCTGCTCAGCCTCTCAGCTTCCCAAGGCTCTGACTGCAGCACACTCTCCATTGAAGGCGGGTCATGGCACTAACTTGGTGCCTGTTGGGTGAGGGCCCTGCTTGTTATGAGCAGAGGCTTTGAATTGTGGCTGAGGAGCTCTGGGCCTGCATGGAGGCCCTGCCTAGAGGTGGGTAGCTAAGGGCTCTGGGTCCACAGTGGGCTGAGGGTTAAAGGTCAGAGAGCCCCCCCACCCTCAGGGACCAGATCTCTCACCCTCAGGATCCTTCAGGATTTGGCAGTTTGGGAAAGGCAGGCAGGATTTAGAGGTGCTTCTCGAGGCCAGTGTTGGGGAAGCGATCATGGGATGGATGTGGGAGAGGACAGGGAAGAGAGATTGAGATTGATTATTCCTCCTGACAACCCAGAACGAGCCCTGTCCCCCAGGCCCAGGGCCCACTGCTGCCCTGGAGGGGGCTGGTGGCCCTCATCGCAGACCTTTCCAGGGATCCCTGTGGTGTTAGAACAGGACGCCCTCAGTGTCTTTCTGTGTCTGTTTCCCAGCGGCTGTTGGAACATGTGTTTCCTTCGTGATGGGCACATAGGGGGAGGGTGCTGGGCCTTTGGTGGGGGCATCACAGACAGGGAAGGGAGGGCCCACCTCCCCGAGGCTCTTCCAGGGAGTTATCCCAGCGATTCCCTGTGCATCTCCTGCCCACCTTGCTCAGCAGCCACTCCGCGTCCCCTCCCCTGGAACTCCCGCCCCCGAACCCCAGCCTGTGTCTTTGGCTGGGGTTTCCACTCTTTCCCCTTGCAAAGCTGTGAGACTCGCTGAAGAAATACATCTCAAGTGGACCCTGAACATGTAAATACCTTTAAGAGAGATGAATCTGAGTCCACAAAGTCAGGGCTGTCTTTTTCTAGAATTCAGTTTCCGTTCCCAAAGTCCAAGCCCTTTGAGGAGCATGCAGGGTTCTTTCCACGCTGGATTTTTGATGGCACGGGGAGGGGAAGGGCCTGCACCTCACTTCCCGGCAGGCATGAGGAGGCAGGATGCGCCCCAGGCAGCAGGGGCCAGGCTGTGACAGAGGCAGCCTTCCCAGACTTGTCAGCCAGCCCCAGGCAAGGGGTTGAGGGCCCGAAGTAAGTTGTTTGAGTAAAGGGCCATGTCTTGTCCTGTCTGTTGGGTGAACTCCATCATAAAGGACACAATCCCAGCAGAGCTGTTCTTGTTGAATCAGGCCGGGGGCCTCCTGGGACCCACCTCTTGACGGTTCTTTCCTCAACCCACGTTCCCTGTACCCCTTGGGCTCTGGCAGAGTTTGCTAACTGCTGCTCTGCTCCCCTTCTCGAAGTCCAGGGTCTCACAGTGTGCTGGGACGGCTGGCCTGTGGGCAGAGGCAGCATGGTGGAGGGATGCCCACTCCCCGCCCCCCGGGTTGTGCAGCCCCTGTGAGCTATGAGCTCTCCACCTCCTGTTTGGACGCCTGCAGAGGTCTCGCCTGCAGCGCACTGAGAAATCCTGGTGCAAATGTGTTCTGAACAGGTTGCAGCTCTACTCCAGTGGCCTGACAGACCCGGATGGACCTCAGCCTAGTGGGTGTCCTAGTTGGAGGCTCCCTGAGGAGGGTGGGCTCTCCTCTGCCTCAGATCCCACCCATCCCCCAGCTTTGTGACAGGACCCCCCAGACTGGGCTGCATTGAGGGCAGATTTCTGGGGAGGTTTCTGTTCATCTCCAGGGCTAATCCTCGAAGCTCTGGGTCTGTGTCAGGTTGGATTTGCAGCCTGGCTGGTGAGCTGCCCCCACCCATACCCCCCAACACGAGCCTCAGCTGGGTCCCAGCGGGTCTGTGAGGCCTCGGTGGGGCTGGGAAGTGGAGTTATTTTGACTCCCTGGTTGGGGCTACCTCGTGAGTGGAGCTGCCGGGTTTGACTGCTCTGCTCCATCTCCTGGACCGCCAAGCACCTTCTTTCGGTGACTTCCAAGCCCGTTGCTCTCTGAGCTCTACTTCTCCCTGCCCTCCAGATCACCTGCAGGTGGGGGTCACTTGTCCATCTCCCCAGAAGAAACACCATGCCTGACATAGGGAGAAACAGGGCTGCAGGCCTGCCAGCTCCCCAAGGAGCTCTTTCTTGGCTCCCCGCTCCCTGGGGCTGGGACCAGACCCGGCCTATGGCAGAGGCAGGGTGTTGACTCCGCCTGGAGACTCCAGCTCGGGGAGTTGGGGAAGCAGCCCTGGTGTGGTGGCCAGGCCTCTGCCTGGCGTTACCCCCACTGAGGCCAGCTGGGCCCCAGAGGAAGGCTGACTGCAGCTCTGCTCTGCTTTGTGGTCCTCTTGAGCCTTGTCCCTCATGTCTAAGATGGGATGATGATGTGTCCTGCCTCTCAGAGCCGTGGGGATCGCCCTTGGCATGGTGGGTGACAGAGATGCACAGAGCGTGTGGGAAGGAGGCTGAGGCAGCCCCCAAACCTGCTCCGATGCTCCGGTGCTGTGGGCATTGGCCCAGAGCCGACCCAATGCCCCAGCCGCATAAGACCCCTGGCTGGGGTACTGTTAGGCTTTTAAGGCCAGTGTCGCCCCCTCCTCCGCTGTTAGAGAAGAAACAAGGCTGCTTCTCTGCTCCTGGAAGCCCTGGACCTTGCTGCAGGTCTGTGTCAGCACAGCGTGAATTTGCTGAGCCCGTGCTGTGTATCTGATCCGTGCTAAGCGCTTATGATCACTCCTCTATTTGACCTTTGGCTGTGTGTTAGAATCACCTACAGACTTGTTACAGATGGGTCCCCAGACCTCAGCATGGACCTTCCCAGAAGTGCCAGGGGCGTGGCCTGGAGCCTGCCTCTCACAAAGTGCTCCAGGTGGTTTTGATGGCGGGGGTGGGGGTGGGGGTGGTTTTGACTGTGACTGTGCAATGGGTGCTGATGTCCCAGAGAGAGGAGGGGAGTCACCCATGCTCACTCAGAGAAGAGGGAGACAGGGAGGGAATAGGCCCTGCTACTGCTGGAACCCATTGTGACCATCAGATCAACTCTGTGAGCGCAGAGGGCACAGAGCAGATGTGAGGATGGGCGCGGAGTGGCCCCGATAGCTTCCCTGCTCTGGGCTGGTCACTGGATGGGGGTGCAGCCCTCTTCCCCGAGCATATGGCATTTTCACTGCAAACTGACAAGGGGAGAAATCCAGGTACCTTCACAAGGTCCCTGATGGGCTGTGCAGCCGAGGAGCAGGTCGGGGAAGGGGGAGGCGGAGGGCTTTGCTGCCAAGACTAGAAGGAGGGAGAAGCCTGCAGCCTGTCCAGCTCAGTGCCCAGGGCCCCAAAGAGCAGGGGGAGAAGTCCCCAGAGATTGAGAGTGGTGGAATTGCAGGGCAGGCGGTGTGTGGGGTATGGGGTGTGGGGTGTGTATGTGTGTCTGGTTTAGGGGTGGGTGCGGGGAGAGCTGAAGCCATTTGGCTTTAGGGACCCAGAGCTTCGGAGGAAGAAGAGGAAGCTGTCCAAAATGAACCCTGAGTGTTTAGGGCCTCGAGTACTGTGGGAGGCGGAACCCTGGGCTGGAGGCTGAGGACTGGCCTCATTCCCTGGGCCCCAGCTCTAACCCCTCTGGCGTGTGTGTGTGTGTGTGTGTGTGTGTGTGTGTGTGTGTGTGTGTGTGTGTGTGTAGGGGGTGTTATGGGAGGCCAAATGCCTGGGTTCAGCCTCCTAGCTCCACTTCAGGTGAGCCGGTGACCTTGCAGCATGGCCCACGGTCCCCCTGCCCCTCACGTCCTCATCCGCGCCTCACAGGGGCGGGAGCATCAGGTGTGTTAATTCACTTAGCCATTTCTGGCACAAGGTCCGCACGTGATAATACCGTAGTCACCGAGCCATGGCCTTAGGGTTTACAGAATATATTTCTTTTCTTTTTTTTTTTTGAACTGAACTGAGGACCTCACGGCATTCGGGAAGCACTCCCCAGTTCAGCATGTGGGTCCTGCCTGGGCCGGAGCCGGGATTCGATCCTCGGTCCTCAGGGCTTCAAAGCGAGCGCTTAACCCGCTGAGCCATCCTGGCTTTCCCAGAATATATTTCTTTAGAGAAACTCACCTTGGACTTAAATCTGTTTTGAAACGAAATCCTCATATTACTATTGTAAGTAGAAAGCCAGAGTTACTTGCCATTCATAGTAGATATTAGTACAAGTAAATTGAGTTGTAGAGAAAATATCATGATTCCATTTTAGCTAGTCACTGCTGTTGGCCAAGGCTCTAAGCCTGACACCAGCTTTCTTTGTTAAAAAGGCAGCTTCCCAGGAGTTAGAGAGGTGTCAAAGACACACCAGCCTCTCACTGACACGTTCTTGATGGGATCAGAAGACTGAAGAGAAATGAAAAGCGAGTGACTTTCTTACCATATGATTCAGTGCTGTCTTTGTGCATTGCTTACAATCACCTTACACACCACCCCAAAACATTTTGTATCCCACAAGGTAAACGCATCTCACAACTGTGGGAAACACTGTATGATCTTGAGTAAGCTGGTTTTTTGGGTTTTTTTTAAGATTTATTTTTATTGGTTTTTGACAGAGACAGAGAGAAGGGGCAGGGCCCAGAGCAGTCTCCATAGTTGACAGCCATCAGTTTTCCATATAGTTTCACTCCACAGGTGGGCACAGGGCTGTGCAGGGCAGGAACTGGGCTGGGAGCCTCCCTCATAGGCCCCGGCAAGAACTGAGCTGGGGGCACACCCCAGTTCAGCATGTGGGTCTGCATGAGCCAGAGCTGGGATTCGATCCTTGGGCTACAGGGCTACAAAGCGAGCGCTTAACCCGCTGAGCCATCCCAGCTTCCCTGAGTAAGCTGTTTTTAAAATTCATATTTTGGAAGTAATACATTTGCATGATTCAAAGATCAAGCAGTATGCAAAGGTCTGTGGGAAAATGTCTCACTTCCTCCCCTGTCTCCATCCATCCACCCATCCATTCATCCACCCATCCATCCATCTCCTACCCTGTAACTACTATTCTTGGTGTCATTCAAATCCTTCCAGAATTTATTTATGTAAACATGAGCAAACACAGATATGCTAATTTTGTCTTCTTTTTTATACAAACGATAGAAAATTAGACAATGTGGTGCCCTTGCTCTTTTACTTAACTGTGTATCCTGGACGCAGTAGTGATTGGTACAGAGGGAGCGTCTTCATTCCGTACTGTCTCAGTATCGGGACGCGTTGTTGACTGCTGCCCTCAGTGGAGTCATCTGCACCACAGGGGCTGACCCTCAAGCACTTTGTAGCTCTGACCAGGAACTGCGCCATGAGCCTTGTTCCTCTGAAATATGAGGACCTGACACGTGTCTCCCCATCTCCAGGCCTGCGGGAGAAGTTCCTTGGATGGTTTAAACTTGGTCCTAAGTCAGGTCAGCGAACATCCAGGGAGTGAGCGTGAGGCAGAGACAGCCCCGGAGGTCACACGCGGCCGATTTTCTGGGTTTCCCGTATAGGCAGTAGGGTGTGCTTCCTGCCTTCACCTGGCTTTGTCGACTCAGAGAGGAGGTGTCGTGGCCTCCCCTGAAGCCAGTCCTCCCCAGTCATGCTGCAAGCCGTCCTTCCTTTCTGGAAAACAGAGAGGGCAAGGCCAGACTTCCCTGAAAGCCCCATTCAGCTCTACACCTGGGTGATGCCTGCCACAGAGTCTTGCGGGCAGTTGGTGCTTAATGGACGTGGGTGCTGGCTTGGCACTGCCAGTGTCACTGTCCCTGTAGCCACATCCCACCGTGTTTTTGAAGGTCTGGATTAAGGAGACTGAGGGAGATAGTGAAGCGTGACAGCACCTCAGGCTTTCTTTAGCTCGGAATTGGCTCATGAAATCCTGTCCTTGTGCAGGAAGAAGACCCTGGAGACCCCAGCGGTCCCTGTGTGTTGGCCTGAAGGGCTGTGAACGTTGTACCATGGCACCACCTGGTGGAGTGTCTGTGCAAGAGCATGACCACTGGCTACACAAACCGGTCCCCTCAAGCCATCCTCCCTCCTGCCACAGGTGAGTGCTCGCCTCAGCCAGCCCAGACTTACAGTGACCTTACGTTTTGGTGATAGCAGAACTCAGGTTTCTGATGGAGAACGCATGTGATTCCATTGGAATTAATACACTATGGTCTTTTGCTGGGCTAAGCTCGGTGCTGAGAGCCTTGTCTCATTTCATCCTCCTGCAAAGAAACATGGGAGTCTTTCTGTTTTCACTGGTTGCCAACCTGAGGCTTGGAGAATTTAAAAGCAACTCGGTAGGTGGCAGATGGAGGCTGGAGGCCGCAGAGAGGAGGTCCCTGTGCCCCGTTTTGAAACAGATGCCCTGGTGCTTGAGCTTCCAGGGCAGGAGACAGGATGAGCTGTCGTGCACTTGGTTATGTTCTAGTCCAGAGGTTTGTGGTCATCGCGTGAAGCGCCCCAGCAGGAGGGGCTCGCTCATTTTCTCATAGGCTGTCTCTAGGTTGGGGTGGTGTGTCTGGCGCAGCATTCCCCCACCCCCACCCCGGTGCAGTGTCTTCGCTTCGGCAAGTTTCCGTTGATAAATGTAATATTGTGACCTGGTGTCACTCAGGACATGCTGTCGTTTGTCTTTTTCATAGGAGGTAAGGAGTCAGACACAACTTCCACTTGCTAGTTGTGCACTTTAGGGCAGTTACTTACCATGCCTCAGTTTCCTCATCTGTGAAATGGGGATAAGACGCTGCTCAGGGCAGACGTGTGTGTATGCAGTGCCTGGTGCATAGCGGTGTGTCATGGATGATAGTTTGCATTAGATTCCTTTCTGCAGTGCTCGTTGATGAAGATGGTCTGTCCCAAGCCCAGAAACATTCAAAATGTAACTTACTTTTGAAATTCCAGGAGGAAAAAAGCAAATTAAAAAAAGATTATGGTTGGCTACTTACTGGTCTACTGCAGTTTAGGAATCAACCTCAGCAGCATGGGGCTGCACCAGCCCCCTCCACGGCCAAGGGGAGGCTGCTGCTTTTGCAACTGGGAGCTCAGCTAGTGCTGAGAAACTGCTTTTTTTCTGATGGAGTGACTAAAATCCGGATGCTGTCAGCGAGGGGAGGGACAAGACAAGCACAGGTGCTTTGGACAAAGTGTGTCTTTTCCTGTGACACGTTTGCTCACCCCCTGCTGCAGGACAGGGAGACCTGGGCGGTGGCTTCGAAGCCTCGCGTGGGGCCTGGCGTGGAGCTTGTCAGCTGTTCTGCAGGCAGGAACTGTCTTGGTGGGGTGCGGAGGGGTGGTGGCGGCCTTCCCATGCATGAGACCAAGCTGCGGAGGGCAGGGATTCTACTTGACTCTGATTTGCACTTTCAGCCCCAGATGAAGGCCTTAGCTGAATTACATGCAAAAGCACTGGGGACCAGCCCACCAAAGGGAGAAGGGAGACCCCGCAGGCCAGAGCTCACCCTTCTGGCTTTGCTGGGCCGGATCCTATTGCTTTCAGTGAGGTTGGGGAGGGGCGGGGGCGGGGATGGAAGTCATCTGTGCACTCAGGCTAAATTCTCAAGTTGTAGGTGCAGACAGTCCTGTGCCCCCAGCACACGTGGGGAAAGAAGAGGAGGGAGGAAATAGGAAAAGAGGGTGGGAGGGAGGGAGGGAAGGAAGGAAGGAAGAATAAATGAAAGAATCTGGGTGAACAGTGTCAATGCAGCCCCCAGTCAGGGAACCCCTGGCTCAGGGTGACACCTGTCTGCTTCCCTCTGCCTCCCTTAAATGAAGCAGTTCCCCCTCCCCGCATGGAGACCACCGTATGAGAACTCTCCTACCCCTGGCCCCCTAGGTGCCCCTGCTTCAGGAGGTGGAGGCTCACCTCTAAGGCTGTAGTCTCCGTGTGGGGTGCTCCTCTCTGCTGCACTTCTCCCTGGGGTCGCCCACCTTTGGGTGCAGAGGTGCAGTACCCTGAGGTACACAGATGTCATGAGGTGGCACACTGGCCTCGCAGCTGGGGAAGGGAGTGCAGAATTGCTTCCTCTGCCTCGTTCCCAGGGGAGGTAGGCGCTTGCCTTTGCTCCCAACCTGGGCCTGTTCTACTTGAACTCAGGCCCCCAGTGCCCTTGTGATGGGGCTGGAGACTCAGGTGCTCTCAGGAGCCCGGCAGGTGGCTGACAGGACCCTGGGAGCAGCTGGGTACCAGGTAACGGGGGCGGGGGGGACTGTGGAGAACTGGGCAGGGCACTGTCTCCTAAAGGCCTTGGTGTGGCAGCACAGTGTCCTGTAGGCCAAGGCTCATGCTGCTGCCAGCAGGCCAGTGTCAGGGCTCCTCACCAGGTGGGCTCTGGAGTCTGTCGCCTGGTCCCTCCTCCCCCAGCACTGTGTGGCCTTGGGCAAGCGAGCCCCTCCCTAAAGCCTCAGTTTCCTTCCAATAAATGGGGGAAGGGGCAATCATACCCCCTGTTAGGGTTGATGTAGACAAAAGTAAAGTGATATAGTCCTAAAATAGTCTTGGTATAGCACCTGTATTCATTTTCTACGCTGCGTGACAAATTACCAGAAATTGAGCGCTTAGAACAACAAAATTTATTATCTCACAATTTCTGGGTATGGCTTAGGCAGCTCCTTTGCAGGCTGCAGATAGGAACCCCAAGTCCGGGTTCTCATCAAGTGGTTGGGTTGGGAATGGTCTACTTCCAAGCTCCCTGGCTATTTATTGGCAGAATACACTTTCCTGCAGCCATAGGACTCATGGCAGCTCTTCTAAGCCAGCAATGGAGAGAGATTCTAGTGCAAGTCCACTAGCAGGAATGAGTCTTTTATAGTATAATCACTGAGTGACTTCCTGTCACTTTTGCCACATTGTGTCAGTTTGAAGCAAGTCACAGGTCCTGCCCACACTCAAGGGGAGGTGATCTCAGAAAAGCATGTACACCAGGAGGCTGGGATCATGGGGCCACAGCGCCCAGTAATTGTTGGCCATTATTACAATTGATTTGGTGCCCACCCTGTGCCAGGCAGCCTGTGGAGATGTCATAGTACTGTTTCTTTATTTGAATTGTTTTATGAAAAAACTGAAGCTCCAAGAGCCCAGGCAACTTACCTAAACTCACCCAGCTAGTAAAAGGCACACCAGGTTTTAAACCCAGGTCTCTGCTGTGCAAGACCAGGTCTTCCTTTGGCATTACACTTACGGTCAGGGTCAAGTTGAAGCCATCCCTGAGGAGCCCTCTAACACTCCGAAAGAACTTTGTTTTGGAGGTCAGTTCTCTCCCTGGGTCCAAGTCCTTCATCTCTTGCTCTGCTGGGTCCTGTCCTTGGCTGCTGAGTTTTCCTGTCCCACCCTCTAGCTCTGTCCTCAGACATCTCTTAAAATAGTTCAGGCTTCTCACCCAGATTTACATCTACTTTGCTTTATTTGTCCAGTGATTTCTCTTCCTCTTGTTAACTGCTTCCCACCCAACTAAATGAATGCTATAAACAGCTACAAGGAGACTGCCTCCTATTAGGGAAGCCCTGGGGTGGGCACTGTCCTCCCTCAGCCCCTAAGGTTCTTGCAGTCTAATGAGGAGGCAGCACATTTATTACTAACTCCAGTCCAGTGGTTCAGAGCTTTTTGAGGACAAGGCCAGAAAAAACTAAAACGATACTGTTTTCAAAGAAGAAAAAAGTTATTTTCCCTTAGGAAAATGAGAAAGAAGTCATAAGTAGACATTACAGAGGGGGTTGGGCACCTTCACAAAATTATCAGGCATGCAGGCTCCACTTATCTAACACCTCTGCCTTGTGGCCCATGATGGCTACTGAGCTCCAGCCATCATGTCCTCATTCCAGTCAGCATGGAGGAGGAAGAGGCACCTTTGCTTCCCATTTAAAATGGAGAGTAATCCATTCTTTGTGTCAGTATGTGTCCATTCACTACTCTCCCTTGCCTCTCACCAGACTAGAGGCTCCGGGAATTCTGGCATCATATCTGTCTTCTGTGTTGCTCTAGCCCTGCCCAGCATAGTGCTTGGCACATGGTAGGTGCTCCACGAATAGGTATTGATGGGAAGAACACTTTGTATGTTCTTTATATTATGATGAGTCAGAGTTGGCCTTGCCTGGGTCCTAAGTGCTCTGAATTGTCTGTAGTGACTAGTATTGCTATGGGCCAGTCCCTGTGCTAACGGCTTTACATGCATTATCTCATTTAATCCTTACCAGAACCCTGAGAGGCGAATACTGCTATTATCTGCAGAGAGCAAATGGGAAAACAGCACAAGGCCATGGAACTACTGAGTGGGGAAACGGATTTGAACTGGGCTCTCTACTCAAAGCCTGTCTACTTACTTCCTGCCTTTCTGGGCCAGCGGGTGCCAATGATCTCCTCCAGACTTCCCTCCTCTATCCCTGGCTCTCTTGGTTGTCAGCAGACAGCTCAGCAGTCCTCAGTGCATTTACAGTGCTCAGGAAGCCTCATGCATTCAGCGCCGTGTCCCTGAGTAGCATCGCCACAGCAGGAAGTTGAGGAAACGTCTGTGTTCAGAGGCAGTGGGCACCAGCAGCGACCCAGAGAACGCTGCTGCCCAGCTCTCCTCCTCTAACAGATTTCTAGGAGCCTGTGTGGGCCCAGCAGCTTTTGCAGACTGCAGAGGAGAGGCAGGTGGGGCTGCGGGGGGCTGGGGCAGGTTCGACAGTGGGGGTGCTCCTGCCTCCCTCTCACTGGGGCCCACCTGGTAAAGGGGATGGTGATGGGGGAAACTCTGGTGCCCCCCTCCCCCGGACAGGCTGCCCTTGAGTCACAAGGGGCTTTCAGAGTCCCGAGCCCAAGGAGCAGTACTGAGAGATACTAGGGGAGAGGTTCTAGTCTCTCCCCTCAGACCCAACGAAAAACTCCAGGTAGGAACTCAACTCTGGCTTGAGTCAAGGAGTCACAGGCTATTCAAGCTGTAAAGAGCCCTGAGAGGTCATTTAGTCCAAACCTTCATTGGACAGATGGGAGGCAGAAGCCCAGAAAGGGGACTGACTTGCCAAGATCACCCCCTGAGTGGGTTCTTTGTCTCATGTGACTGAAGAGTTCATCTGACCCGCTGGCCTCTGAGGGGCATTTGAGGAGGGTGCCAGTTTGACACCTGGCTTGAAGTCCCTGAGTCTCAGCCGTGGAGGCTGCTACTCTAGGACCGGCCAGTTCTGGTCATTGCCTCGCTGCTTCCAGTGGTCACCAAAAGGTGGCGCTAGACACCCAGCGGCCACTTTGTTCCCAGAAAAAGGGAACTGAAAAGCTGTGTCTGGTAGTAATTAGGACAAGAGGCCAGCTTTGAGGCCCACTTGCAATCACCTTCCCGCTGGAACCCATGTGCTTGGGCCCCCTGGGTCAGGGGAGGGACTGGAGGCCCCGCATTGGTCTCCTCTGGTTCCAGACCCCTTGTGGGGTTGTTCTGTGGTCTGAATGGGTACCCCAGGGCATGCTCCATCTACTCATCTTGAATAAGGATGGAATAAAAGCAGCAAGGATGGGCTCAGCGTGGGCTGCAGCTCGGGCCTCTTCCCCTCACGCAACTCGCTCCCTGTGCACACAGGGCGCTTCCTTCTCTGCTGGGCAAAGGCCAGAGAACTCAGGATCCCCCGAGAGGCTATTTGGTTCCTGGAATCTTCCTTTCTTTCCTCCTTCTTCCTTCTACTCCCCTCTCCTCCCCTCTGTCTCTGCTCCCCTCTCTCCTTCTCACCCACCCCGTCTCCTTCTCCTCTTTCCCCACTCTCTCCTCCATCCCAGTTTCCTGAGGGACCCCTCAGGTCTAGCCCCCACCCTCAGCAGCTCATCTGCAAAGGCAAACAGGGGTTTCTAGGCTGTGGTTTCCATGGCAACATCTCCTGCCTCTGTGGTCCTCAGCCTTGGGCAGGTTGCTGTGGAGACGCTCACCTCATTGAAGAGTGATTTGTGGGGGTGTTTTTCTTCTGAGCTTCCTCTCTTTCCTTCTTTCCAGAAATTCTGCCAGCCCAGGTGGCCTTGTCCCCACTGATGGCAGATCTGGGGGTCCCTTGTAGGCCACTGAGGCCCGGAAAGCATTTGTTTACATCTGCTCCCCTGGTAACCTTCTCCTACTCTCACAGTGAGGCCTCCTGCAGGCCGATGCGGGGTCCCCACGAAGAACCAAAGCTGACTCCGCTTCCTGTCCGTCTGCCCACAGTGCCCTTCGGAGCCTCTTGCCTCGCCGCCTCTGGCCAGCGGAGGCCTCGCCTGTGAGCTGTCCAGCGGGCAAGTTCCCTCAGCATCCTCGTGGCTTTGGAGGGAAGGTGGGAGCCAGGGAGACGGGTAGCAGGGAGAAAGAGGGATGTGAACACAGGCAAAAGAGGCAGGTTGAAAGAGGGGGAAGGCCTGCGAAAAGTGAGGCCAGCCAACTGGGGCACCTCAAGGGGAGAGGAAGAGCGTAAAGGTAAGAGTTCAAGTCACCCCACAAAGCCAACCCATGAATCTGCAGAAGCAGAATCTCTCTGGTGTTAATGCCCCTTATTAATCACTCCACAGCCCCAAACCCCAAACAGGCCTCTTCTTTCACTGCCAAGTAGAGAATGTTTGTCGACATGAAAACATTATACGAAACACATTGTGCCCCTCTGTCCTCCCAAGTTAAAAGCCATTACAGTAATTAACTGAGGCAGGAGATTAATTAGAGTCGTTTCCCCCCATTCTCCCCAAATAGAGCAGTTGGGGGGGAGGTTGGGAAGATGTACTACAGACAGAAGAAGGGGGGGCTAGAGAAGAGACTGGGGGGCAGAGAGGTGCTTACAGACCCAGCTGGAGACAGCGAACATCACTGGAGGGGGCAGAGGGGCCGGGGTGCTGGTGGCAAGAGGCCCCCCACCCCCGGGAGGACGAGAGCCCACTCTGCTTCCAGGAACCCGTGGTCTATCAGCTTCTCCTCTTGGTTTACATGGCACGAGGGGCTTACATGGTAACACCCTGGGGGACACCCAGGAGCATCCGCCCTCCACTCCTGGCTTGTCCTCTGTGAATGTGCTCCAGGCCAGAGCTCCCTCAGCCCAGGTGAGCGGTCAGCAGGCCTTTGTGCTGTGGTGTGAGGCCTGGCAGCCAGCTCCGTTCCCCAGCCCGAGACCAGCTCCCCACAGGCGGCTCAGCTCTGCTCCCCAGCGCCCCGCGCTGCAGACGGACCTGCCGGTTTCAGCTCAGGCTGAGCTTGGTACAGCCTTCTAGGGAACCTTTTTTCATTTAGCCAGAAATGTTGCCTTCTTCATGATTCCTTTCTGCTCTCATGCCCTCCCTCTTTTTCCTCTTATTCTTTCAGCCAATGTATTTTCCAAACAAATTTTGTATTCCTAAGAAATCTTCATATCATCTAATACGCTTGGTTTCTGTCTTGCTTACTTTTGAGCCTTCTAGGATTTTCTGCTTTGTTCAAAAGACTTGCTTTTGTGTTCTCGTATTGTGTCTGATAGTTTTCCTATTTTTAGTAAGCTTTACAGAAGGGGTGATACTCTGTAGATGACCCCACATCATCTCTCCTAATATCGTCTCCTCCTTCTGTTGTTTTGTTTTGTGTCTCTTGGTGCGTTGGGTGGGCCTAGCAGGCAGTTAGTCCTTCCTACCAAGAAGCAGCAGACCCAGATGTGAGGCTGAGGCTCACTCAGCACCTTCTTCCTCCTATTCCAACACCTACAAAATGTAACACAGCCGCATGCCTTTTACTCACCCTGACATTAGACTTGGGGACACATAGTAGACAAGACAGATGTGGTCCCTGCCCTCTGGGAAGGACAGTCTGCTTGGAGAGACAGATACCACTCAACAAACAAAAATATAACTACATTGTGAAAAATACTAAGCAGGGGAAAAGGGTTCAGTGAGAGAATAGCAAGGCCTTGTTTTAGGTTGGGGGTCAGGAGAAGGTGACATTTACTCTGTGACAAAATCAGTCAGACAAAGTGAAGGGTGGAAGTCCTCAGCACAAACCATGCCAACAGGAGCTGATAAAGCTTCAGCCCCAGGGGCCCTCAGTGCACCGGAACCATCCAAGGAAGGGCCCCCGGCAATGTGTCCCGGTGTTTGTGTGGTTGTGTGAACACGGCATAGAGGCACTGCTTTACCGAGTCAGTTAAGACCGCTGACTTTTCCTTCCTCCGCCCTGCCCGCGCTCCGGGTGTCTGGGAAGGGCACCACGAGGATCTCACTATGGGGACGCTGAGCTGGGGACAGTCTGTTTGGGTTTAAGGAGATGTGTTTCTGTGGTTGCAGCATTCCATGTAGGGCCAAGGTTCAGCGGGCCCACCCTGGGTGGGATGGCGGCCTTCCTCCCTCCCCCTGTGCCAGGCAGGGGTGCAGCGCCTGGGTGGGCATGAACAGCCCCGCGGCAGGCGGGGCGTGGAGGGGACATGAGGTTTGAGTTGTGTGAAGGCAGAAGCTGGTCGGCGACACTGCTTTCGATTTTGTGATGTTTATGGAATTTGTCAGCTCTTTAAAACTTGTAATTTGGTTTGATTTTTCTTGTTGTAAGTAAGTTTTCACTTTTCTACCTAATTTTGGTTTTGGGTTTTTGCCTTCTTTCTATAAGGAGCCCTTGCCCTTCCCGCTGTACATGTGGAATCTGCCCCATCTGAGGAGGGTGGGCATCTTCACTTCTAGGGCCAGAGACAAATGGGTGTTCAGGGGGTGTCTCCGGGGTCAGAGCAGAGAGGCCTTGCCCCAGAGGTTTCCCGGGCTTCTCCCTGGGTGTTTCTGCCCCGTGAGGGGAGAAGGGGAGGCGGGCAGAGCCGGCTGGGGATGAGGGCCAGGTGCCGTCCCGCAGCAGCTGGGCGCATCCTGCACCGTGTGCCCAGTGCCTACAGCTTTGCAGAATGGGCCTTTTGGCTGCTCCCTCTCCCTCTACCCTTCTACCCGCAGGCCACAGTGCCTGGAACTAGCCCACCTAAGAGTCGGATGGAGCTAAGGTATCGGCCTTCTCTTAGTAAACTACTGTGCTATCAAACAATATTTCTATATCAAAACCTGTATGTGATGAATTAGGTGGACAGAGCAGAGTCAAAATGCATGATTTTTACACATCATACATAAAATGGTCTAAAAAGGAAGGTGTGTACAGTAAGAAGGATGGAAGGAACCACAGAGGCACACCAAGGGCTTATATATGTCTGTGTGTTTTATGATTGTGTTTTATGCGTCTGTGTTTGTGTGTGTTAGGGTGGCGGTCAGCCTAGGGGGATAAATGCAAAGTAACCAGAAGAATTTTCCAATGAAAAACATAAGCCTGACAGGCCCCGGCTGGGGGGGGGGGGGGTTGGGTTTCTGCAGGCGGGCCCGGTGGGGAAGGGGCTGCTCTGATTGGGAGCCTGACCGTACCACGTACCTTCACTCGCCCCAACAGACCTTGACCCCACAGGACAAAGCCCAGAACTGAGGCTGGCTCTGCAAAGTAGGGTTGGACGAAGGCTGCATTGTGTATTTTAAACTTGCTGACATTCACACGGATATTAACTAGACTTGCGATCATTTTGCAATGTGTACAAATATCAGATCACAATGTTGTATACCTGAAACTAATATAACGTTATATGTCAGCTGTATCTAAAATAAATGAATGAATGAATGAAAGCAGAAAGTGCGGGGTTGTACACCGTTTCCTTCTGTTGGCCACATGGACTCTATACTCTCTGCCATTACCCAGGTCCAAGCTCTCCCCTGCACAGGGCTTGGGGGGCTGCAGTTCTAGCTGCACCCTTTACCCCTCAGTGACCCCCTCGAGCCTGGAGTTCTGCTCCAACCATGGTTAGAGTCCTGGGGCCCTGGAGTCAGAGGGATCCCCAGAGGTATTCATCAAGGGCGTTTGCAAATGCAGTTGATGGACATCAGACGCCTTGGTCCCCTCCTTGTTCAGATCCCTGGGTAGAGCTGCCGTGGTGTCTGGGATGAGGCAGCCCAGAGCCTTACCCTTCTGCCTCTGCTTCCACTCAGTCAGGATCAGAACACAGACCTTCCTTCTGTTCCCCCAGGGCTTTGGCTTGAACCCTGGAATGCTAAACGCTTCCCTCTTCCTGCCCTTGCAAAGGCCTAGAAGGTGCAGAAGAGCTAGGTCACCTGCCAGGCCTCCCAAAGCTTCCTCTCACACTCCAGCTGCGGGGTTCCCGCAGGCGGAGCGCTTGCCTCTCCCCTTGGGGTTCCCGTTGCATGTGCCTCCTGCTCTATACTGTCCAAGCAGCAAAGCAGAGATTTGCCGCTGACCGTTAGGTGGCGCCTTGAGTCTCTGGGAGCAGAAGTGTTTCCTGGGGCAGCACGCTGCTCAGTGCCTCATGGTTTCTTGTGCTCTGACCCAGGTTCCACCAGCCAGCACCAGGGGGGCAGGTTTACACAGCTGGTTTATGTGCGTGAGGTCTGGGAAGTGGCCTGTCCCAACCTCCAGGTCCCCCTGGACACGTGACTGAGTGTCCTCGCTTGTATTCTGAGGCTCTGCTTGATGGGCTGGCAGAGGCTGGGAGCTGGGCTTTGGTCCTTGCCATTGTCCTGGGCCCGGGGACAGGCCTGGCGAGACCAGTGGGGTGGGGTGAAGGTGAGATGCCCTGTCATGATAAGAACCGCAGGGATTAGACAAAGGACACATAACTAAGGAGACAGGACTGTTTGGCCCACCAGCCTGCCTCCCATCTGGAGATGTGGAATCCTCCTGGGAGCAGCGTGTGGTGAGCTTCTGCACTGGGGGGTTTCCTCCAAGGCGGGAAGAACGCTTTGATCCACTGCGGCTGGTTTTCCTGAGGCCCTTGCCAGCCCCCAGTCCAGGCTTGTGATGTGCTGAGCTCTGGGCTTTCCTGTGACGTTCCGGTGCCTCTGGAGTGTAGATGGCGTGACTGGGTCAGGGAGCAGCCGCGTTTATGTTCACCCCCAGCCCGAGGGGGGAAGGGCACCTGAAGGACCCGGGTGCTGCCCCCTCCCATCTCTGCTGGAGCAGGAAGCAGTGCTGCACAGCCCATACAAACCCACTTCCTGGAGTTATGGGTACTGTCCTTGTGGATGAAAAAGATCAAGTTAAATCGTGCAGGGAAGAGACAGCACACACTTATTTTAAAACAAATGGGAAGTTATGTCCTCTGTAGGCAGAGACATCCATAACAGGAGAGCCGCAAGTTCACAGTCTGATGTGGCAGATTATAGGGAAAGGGCACCTACATTACAATCTGGTCTGACAAGTGTACAGTAGCCCCCACCCCCATCCATGGTTTTGCCTTTTGAGGTTCCAGTTACCTGTGAAGTGTGGTCCAAAAATATTAAATGAAAAATTCCAGAAATAAACAATTCATGTTTTAAATGGTGTGCGGTCTGAGTGGCGTGGTGAAATCTCATGCTATGCATGCCGTGGCCCCGTCCTTCTTGGGATGTGAATCATCCCTTTTGTCCAGTGTCGCCACACTGTATAGACTGCTACCCATTTGTCATTTAGTGGCTGTCTTGGTTACCAGATGGACTGTCCCTGTATTGCATTGCTTGTGTAGCCTTTACTTTACTTAATAATGGCCCCAAAGTTTAAGAGTAGTGATGCTGACAATTCAGACTGTTTGGAAAAAATTCAGCCATAACCGCCTCTATTTTTCACACTATGTGGCTGGATACCTTCCGGACAGCCCTCGTACAGGGTTTGGTACTATCTGCAGTTTCAGGCATCCACTGGGGGTTTGGGAACATATCTGCCACAGATGGGGAGGGGGGGCTTCTATACAGATAAAGCAGGAAACAGGTTCTTGGGCGCTCAGAATTGGGGTGACCAGAGTTTGGGAGGGTTTAATGGGCTTCAGATGGTTGCCTTTGCCTGCGCTCTGCTTTCCTGATGGGACCGTCTTCAGTGGGCATCTGCTGCTCCTGCCCAGAGAGCCCGATGCTGTGGACACAGTGGACTCTACACGTGCTTACACCAACGAGCACGTTCCACCCCCTAGCCACAGCCATTTGCTGGTGGGCGGGTATGGGGTCCACCTGAGTGAGTCTCAGGGCTTTAGAGACAGATGCTTGCTTACTCTCTTTCTGATATTCTCGTAAGAGAGTTGTAGCTGGGAGAGATTCGGCAAGTTACCCCGAGACCACAAAAGAAGTCAACCTTAGGATAAAGACATGACAGGCAGAGAGCTGAGAGAAAGAAATTAGATGCTTGGTCACATTTTTGAGCCACTGGGTCAAACCAATTCTGAGATGTATTTTACTGCTGAACTTACCGCCTATGTGAACAATGCATTCCTTTTTCATTGACTCCTATGAGATCACTTTTGTTGTTCCTGTTACTTCCCTCACACAGAACTAAATGCTGTAGGCTCTTGCTTCCTGAAGCAGCTGACCCTGGAGGTGGGTCTTGGAGCACATGCTCCAGAACGATCCAAAGCGTTCTTTTCTGGAGCCCTTTGGTTGAAGCCACCACCCATCGAATATGTGCTGAGTGGCCACTGGCCAGGCTCTCATGCTGGGGCACTCGAATGAATGCGACGTGGTGCCCCCGGCAAAGCTCACGCCTTGTCGGGGATCCAGATGGGCACATCTGCTGTGCTGCGATAGAGGGATACGCCAAGGGGTTTGAGCCCCAGAGAGGAGGGGCAGCCCCTTTGGGGGTCGACAAGGCTCTGTGGAGCCAATGTGGGCTGTCACGATGGCCTGACCTGCTTTGCCTCCCGCCCCTGCCCCCTGGCTGTCCTTTGAGCACTCTTGTCCCACTGCCAACTTTTACTCTTGGCCCTTCAGGTGGGATCAGTCCGGTCAAACAGAACATGTCTTCCCTCTGCCCACAGTGATTCCTTCAAGGATTGGGGGCTAGGCTGGGCTGGGGGATGGAGCATTTGGGGTTTCTTATGTTGGCATTGTTCCAAGAAGGACACAGGCTTAGGGAATTCAAGTGGCCCCCAGTAGACACCCTGAGGGAGGCAGAGAAAGACCAAGCAAAGACTTGCTGAACAGGAAGAAGTGGAGAGGCAGACAGAGCTAGGCAGACAGTTTTCCCATCAGAGAGTGACCTCGATTAGCATGGCTTCTTTTCCCAGGACTGACTACCTGATTTGCAGAGCCCAGTGCAAGAGGAAAATGCCAGGCTCTTAAATAAATTATTCAGAGCTTCGAGGTGGCAATTGCAAAGCGTGGTGCCCAGCGCAGGGCCCAGTGTGGCTGCAGGGACACACCTGTGAAGTCGGCCCTGTCTGTACCACCCCAGTGCGGAGAAGTGCTCGGTCTGCTTATTAGACTATTCAGGAGCTGGTCGGGGTACTACCCAGGAACACCTGCTGAGGTTGAATCCTGGCATCCTGGCAAGTCACTGACCCTCTCTGGACCTCAGGTCCCTCACCTATAAAATGGGGATAATAACAGGGCCATTGTGGGGATGAAATGAGTTAATGTGTAAGTTACTCAGAACAGGTGACCCCGGGGTTGGCTATTGTTATTTGCATGCATACTCTTCTACGTTGGAAATTTGTCTTCAACTTCTTGGTTCACATCAGGGCCTCCCCAGCTGTCCCTTCCAGGCTCTGGATGCTCAGTTCTCACCAAGAGAACCACCATGTTCAGAAGCCAGGATGGGTTCCTGAGACCCACCCCACCCAATGCCCTCTCACCTTCTCTCCCCCTAAAGGCAGACTGGGGTGAGCAGGGGCCAGCGCAGCTCCCTTCAGGAGCACTGTGGTTGCTAGGAACTCAGCCTCATCAGCCTGCCGGTCCGACCATGAAGCCATGCCCCCTGGAGTGCTGAGGTGGGGAAGGCTGCCCAGGTTGTCAGACAGGGGTCAGAGGGGAAGCCCATAGGCCAGCGCCACCTCTGCTGAGGAGGGAGGGGAAGGAGGGTATGCCCCCCACCCCACCTGCCATGACAGTGCGGTGGGAAGGGGCCTTACCATGGAGAGCAGGGGGAGGGGAAGAGGTGGAGAGGGGGGCCCCCTAGGTGGTCTCAGCTTCCTCCCGGCCACCCCACTTTGATGGGGAGGAGGTTGCTCCACATACTTGGAATGCCTGAGCCCTGGATTCTTGGCCCGGGTCAGCCACTAGCTGACCCCACGCTGGTCTCTCAGTGATCACCATCTGTCAAATGGGAATAGGACTCTAATTCAAAAGAGATTCTCTGAGGAGCAAAAATATGAAAGAGAATGAGAGAGAGAGAGAGAGAGAGAGAGAGAAAGAGATGGAAACAGAGAGTAAGAGGGAGAGCAAGAGAGCTTGAGAGACAGAGACACCCAAACAGGGAGTCTGGGCGAGCAGAGACAACACAGAAGCACCAGGCGGCAGTGCACAGAGGCGCACACCGAGAGGGGTTTTCATTTCTCCTCACAGCACGCTTGCTTCGGGTGAGGGGAGCTGTGGACCCTGGACCCTCAGTGGAGGCACCTTCCTTTCCACTCCTAGGCCCCCCTTGAAGCAGGGCCGTGAGAGGGTGTCCCTGCCGGGGAGCACTGAGCCGTCAGGGGCTTGGACGGCCAAGGCGAGCTATTTCTGAAGGACTTGAATGTCCCACTGGGTCTATTTCTCAGCCATTGGCCCCCGGCTGACCTTTGCTTCTGGGCCCCCAGACTCACACCGCTTGAGGAAGAATAGCCAGCAAGCCCGGATTCCAGGAGGCACACGGCCAATGTATGACCTTGGAGTGTTTGCTTTTTAAACTTAAAAAATATACAATTTTAATTTTCATCCCGAACAATTGTGTTCTTAGAACTTCCAGGCGGCCCCTGACTTGGCCAGTTCCTCATTTAGGCTGCCTCTCCAGAGGGAAAACTGCAAAATGCAATTCCTGAGGAAACAATGGACTGGGTTATATTTAACTCAGGGCCAACCTCAGGGGCCCGCATGCCACGTCACCTGGCTGGCTCCTCTCTCTCCTATCTTAGCACTTACCTTCCTGTCCCTCTGTCTGGGTTCCCTCGGTCTCCCAGCCACCCCCACCCTACGGTCCCCAGTCTTCTGCACGCTGAAGGAAAGCTGGACAAGTGTCTCCCAGGATGGGAACAAACGCCTCCCCCTCTTGCCTCCCAGGCCCTCCAAGCATCTCCTCACCCCTTGACTTAGGTCATTCCTGAGTCAGAGATATCACTGAGTGGTGGGACCAGTCTGTCTGGAGGTAGAGTTGCCTGAAAGAAAATCATCCCAGCCTTTATCTGCAGCCTTCAGACCTCAGAAACCCTTCTGCCCTGTATTTCCTGCTCACAAGGGACCTTCACTGCCCTTGTCTTGCTTAAACCTCCTGGTCATTTGGGGCAGGCCCATTTCACAGATGAACAAGTTGAGGCTTGAGGAAGTTAAGTGGGTTAAGCATAGGAGGTCTGAGGAGTGTGATGTCCACATGCTGTGGGAGGCTCTCTTCAGCTGTGGGCACCTCATCAGGAGCCCTGTCAGAAGAACATGGAGCAGTGCATTCGGACAAGGGCCAGGGCAGTGGGGACAGAAGAGGGGAGGCCCCCGCCAAGCAGCTTCGTCACTTCCTGAAGAAGCCTTCCCAGACCCCC
Organism: Craseonycteris thonglongyai; assembly: GCA_004027555.1. Taxonomy (NCBI): domain Eukaryota; kingdom Metazoa; phylum Chordata; class Mammalia; order Chiroptera; family Craseonycteridae; genus Craseonycteris; species Craseonycteris thonglongyai. Next base: position 17,324 of record PVKE010002594.1, on the reverse strand, counting down.
TATTTCTGCCTCTCCCAGCACCCCTGACCTTTCCTCAGTTACCTTAGTACTTATCCTGTGGTTATTGTTTTCTACTCTGTCTCTTCTAAGATTCTACGAGCTTCTTGTGGACAGGAAATGTCCTTTTGGGTCACCGTGAATGATTCCATAGATCTTCCTCTTGGATGACAAAAGGCTACTTGAAATCCAGATCCATTTAGAACAGGTGTTCAGTGATCAGTCAGGCCAGCCTTTGGGCAGTGAGGGATGTGAAGGACAAGACACAGAATTTGTCCCGTACCCGGACGAGGCTTGCTGCACCCTGGCACCCTGTGCAGACCCTATTTGAACTCTCAGTTTCCCAGGATCCTGTGCTCCTAGGTTGTATGTAACCCCTGGTTGCGTTGCCCTTCCTTAAAGTTTTCCTGACAAATGTCAGCATCTTAAGTGTTTCTTGAGGGGGGGAGTTTGGGGGTGGTGGTGAGGTGAGCATTGGTGATGGGGAAGGGATGGGGGTATTGTGGCGGGGTGGGAGGCTGATGGCAGTGATGGGGGCGGACGAGGCTGAGACTGCATTGGTGGGGATCAGCTAGAGGAGGACCGACTGGCTGAGACATCCACCAGGTCTAGGATCTACCAGTGGATCGTGATCAGCCGGTGCGTGTTTATCTGGACACGAGGTGAATTAAACACCCCGCTTATGTCCTTCCCTCACGTGCTATGCACTGTAGTGAGGGAATCAGACCCGCACGAATAAAAAGCCACACCGATGTTTAAGGGCTAGGAAAGAAAGAGAAGATGACGAGGCTGTGGCCCCTGCCAGGGGGAGGCCTGCGCAGGGGGAGGCGGAGGGGCAGCGCGCGGGCGAGCCTCTAGTCAGAGACCCCCGAGGCCTGGTGCTGGGGTCTGGCTCAGCTGTGGAGCTTTCTAGCTGGGTCGGACACATCTCAGTCCCTTCTCAGGGTCAACACAACGGGTCTCAAAACAGACCGCGAGTAGGAATATGTGAGAACCAGAGACGCCCTCACCCCTTAAATTCACATGGGCTGAAAAATAAGTTTTAAAAGTGACTCGGCTGAACGTGCCCTGGGCTTAATCCAACCACAAGTAAGAGACAGACAGTCCAAAGCACTCAACGAGCTCGAAACTCGGCCAGCTCTGCCCTCCCTGGTTACTCGTAACGCCGAGGAGCCGGCAGCAGCCACCATGAGTTATAGCATCTGGGCCACGACAGACCTTGTTCAGTCCAGCTGGTGCAGACCCCCCAGGGTCCCCTCCCCCCTGCCTGGCTCCCAGCTTCCCCAACCTGGATCTGATAGCAGCGCCTTGTATTTATAGAGCACTTAGCTCCAAGGGCCTTTATTAACATCATCTAATGGAGGAGCTGAGAGGTGGGGCTGCAGGGAGCAGGGATCATCTTCGTAACCGGGAGGGACCCCGGGCAGGCGCTTAGCCATGTGGAAGGCCTGTGCTGGTGCCGCAAGCCCCCTGACTCCTGCCACCGTTCCAGCCTCTGTGAGGGGCCGGGCTCCTGTCTCTTGCTGCCGGCCCTTGTCTTCGCCCCCTGGCATGTGCTGGATGCCCTCACAAGTGCTCTCATGGTGCTCCTTGGTGCAGGTGAGGGACGTGGCTCCCAGAGGGGCTGCCACTTGTTCCAGGTTAGCTGAGAGGTGAGAGAGTTGGATTCAAACCCAGCCTGAGCCTGTTTCACAACATCCTAAAAGCAAGCAGAGCATCCGACAGAGAGGGACCGAGGTTGGCTCTGGGAGGAGTTCTTACATCTCCGGGTGTGTGGGCTGGCGCGTGTGTCCTGCGCAGAAGGAGGAAGCACAAAAGAGCATGTGCAAAGCCTGTGAGCCAGGACAGAGCTGCCCCTGTGCACCACACAGAAGAGAGGTCAAGGTGGCAGGGGCCGGGAGAGCCAGGAGCGGGAGAGTGATCAGGGCCTGGAGAAGGTGCATAGGCCGGCCTGCTACATAAAGCTGAGGAGTGTGTGTGTGTGTGTGTGTGTGTGTGTGTGTTCCTAGTCCACCAGGGATGCCCCTTGTATTCTGGGCTGGCAGGGGCCTTATTATCTGCTTTTCACTCAGTGTGCAAACCTTTCCCCATGCCTATCACAACTTCCTGCCCAGGTGGGATGAATAAGTGCTGACTGACCAGAGCTCTGGAAGCCTGGCCAGGCACTCGATGAGGGAGAGGGTATTGGTTTTATCCAAAGGATCGCTCAGTGCAGAGAAAAAGCTCAACACTCCCAGGTGGTCTCTGTGGCTTCATGTCACATGCCCAAGTACTGGGATAACAAGTGAGCTACTGTTTAATAACCATTTTCTCTGCACTTGGCACTATGCTAGAGACTTTATAAACCACTGTTTTACCTTAATCCTTACTACCACCTTATGAGGTAGGCTCAGAGAGGGTAGATAAATTTCCTGAGATCACACAGCTAGAAAATGAGGGCTACATTTTTAAGGTTGGTTCTCCCAAGGAGAGACTCTTTCAGAGTAGCTGTGTCACCTATTTGTTGACTCAGAAACTAAGTTTAATTGGGTCTTGAAGGGTGGACAGGATTGTAACAGTTGAGAGGAACAACCAGCAACCAAGAGCACTCCAGACTGGGGAGATAGTGTGAGAGATGGGAGGGGGCCAGGAGGGGGTGTGGGGTGGGTGGAGAGGAGAGCTTCTCGCCAGGGGGACGCTCTGCTTGGGGGAGGGATGTGAGGTGACACTGACAACTAGAGGTGAGGGTGCTGCTGAGTTTGGACATGAGGGATGATGGGGAGCCACGGGAGGTTCTAGAGTGAAGGAGGATGGAACTGGGTTGGATGTTGGCTCTAAAGGCTGCAGGGAGGGGGAGGAGAGGGAAGAAACTGGAGGAAGAGAGGCCAAGAGGAGGTTAAGGCAGAGAAGAAAAAATAAACTAGACAGAGAGAAGGTGGGGGAGGCAACCCAGGGAGCGGGGGACACATTGGTAAGTGGTAATTGCTACCATTTGTACACCATATTTCACCAAGGCGTTGCACACACATTCACATTATCTCATTGGATTTGAGCCTCGAAACAGGCCTGTGAAGTCGTAACGATGAGTCCTGCTCGCTAAGCCCTGCTCCATGCCAGGTACTTTATGCACATTTCCTGCAGCCCTGTCAACAGCCATGGAGGGTGAGCGTTATTATCTTTTCCCCCCTACACATGATATATCTGCAGTTCCGATAGCTTAAGGAACTCACCCAGGATCGCAGCTCAGAACTGGGTTTTGAATCCAGGCCTGTCTGACTCCACCGCCGAGGTCAGCCCCACTGTTCTGAATGTTATTCTGCTCACAGATGGGCATGCTGAGGCTCCCAGAGGTGCTGAGGGGCTTTGGACCCAGGGAACAGCTTGGCAGCAGCGATTCTCTCTGGCTCTAGGCTGGCCACGCTTAGCCTTGGGCACCACAGGGCTCCTTCCCCAACCAAGGCCCCTGGGTGGCATTCCTGTCGGTCCTCAAGATTCCTCAAATGGATGTGGCCCCACTCACCCCTCTGGGGGCTGCTCTTCCAGGTGCCCCGAGACCTGTACTAAAGCCTTGGGAAGGGGAGGCTGGCCCCTGGAAGAGGACAGACTCCAGGTAATCTCTGGCCTTGCCAAATCGGCTAGAGAGCTCGACACTTCGGGGATGGAGGGCCATTAGTGGGTTTCAAGTGGGAAGAACGCTCTAGGGGTATAAGGATCTGAGAGGGGCTAAAGCAGGGGAGTGGGTGTGTGGCCATACCAGGCTAGTCACGGGAGAAGGAACGGGTGGAAGGTTGTCCGAAGACCTGGAGGAGGTGGCATTCCTGGGCCTCATCAGGGGCCGTGCCCAGGATGGAGATGCGCTCTGCCACCGGGATGACAGCCCCTGCCCACATCAGGCTCTTGAGCACCACTTCGCCAGCTGCCTCTCTCGGCTGGAGGGTTGGGATTCCAGAGCTGGACGGGGCCTGCAGAACCTGGAGGCAGCGCCTGTGTCTTCTCAGCGGATGACCAGTGGGAGCCTCTGAATACCGGGCTGGGAGCGCTCGGCGAAGCTCAGCAAACCTCCACCCAGCAGACCAGTCCGCTTGGCGGGGCTCCATAAATATTTGCTGACTGACTAATGGAAAGGAAGGCCGGTCTGAATTAGAGAATGTCTTGTGGAAAGAAAATTTATTGAATGACACACTCAAATCAGTCACTAGAAACCTCTGCAAGACCTGCCGTAAGGAGTAGAGAATGGCTGTCATTAGCATCTTAGACATATCAGCAGAAGGAAACAGAAACTTTCCCTATTGGGTCAGAGCACTTAAACTCTGTTCTCCTTGCTGTCTGGCACTGTCCTCCTTTGAGCCTGTCTGTCAGGATCTGGAATCTCAGCAGAGCCTTTGCTTATCAGAACAGCCTCCAGTCCTGCTCTCCTGAAAGAGCTGCAGCATTTCAGTTTAGATAAGGAAATGCAGGGCCCTGCCCTGTGTTCACATGTCATACGTGACCCGCAGGAGCCCTGGGCAGGGCAGGCCCCGCCCTCCTGCAGGGGGCTCTCCTGAGGCTCAGGTGACCCTGCAGGCTGTGGGGACATGGGAAGGCCCCGCCCTCCTGCAGGGGGCTCTCCTGAGGCTCAGGTGACCCTGCAGGCTGCGGGGACATGGGAAGGCCCCGCCCTCCTGCAGGGGGCTCTCCTGAGGCTCAGGTGAACTGGGCCCACAGAGGGTGCGCCTGTCCCTCCAGCCAGAGTGCAGGCGGGGTGATGACTGAGCGTGGGGCTGTGGCGGGCAGGCCACCAAGCCTCCCCTGGATGGACAGGACTCTGTGTGTCACGGGGCTGGGCTGGAGTCTAACCCCCAATCTGCACTGTGGCTTGTTGTCTTACTCCCCAGCCGTAGAGGTGGCCTCTCTGGCATGTGACCAGGCCAGGGGCTGGTGTCCTGAGGGCCCTGTGCTCACAGTGGGGAGATGGACAAACCCGGAACTCTAGCGCTGGATGCACTGGGGTAGTGGACAGAGCTCCTGCCCGGGAGCCAGAGGGCTTCAGTGCCACTGGGCAAGTAATTTAACCTCTGCCAAAGACAGCCTTAGAATAGCTTTCTCACTAGGGGGTTGTGAAGCCAATATTTGTTTTATCAGTTACTGGCTGTGAATGAAGCAGGACGTCCCAGCCAGCTCCTGTGTTAGCGTGTGTTAGGGCCTGAAGGATGGGCTCTGAACCTGGCAAGGCCCTGGGGCCTCCTCAGGACCTGCAGGATTCAGCAGGAGTTGGCGAAACCCGGATACCGCATGGTCTCTGTTCCTCCTGCCCACACACTGCGCAGGAAGCCTGGCAGAGGCAGACAAGTGATGGCAGGCAGGAAGTGTGGCATTGGGGTTCGGGGCACTGACGAGGTCACGCACCAGGGTTCACATGGCCGTGCTGCCCCTTCTCAGGCCTTGAGCACATTGCTTCCTCTCTCTAAACCTTGGTTTCCTCATCTATGAAGTGAGCATAATGCGCAGCATTGTGGCGTGGTTCAACGAGATACCATCTGCCACATGACGGTTTAAAAAACCAGCTGGTATTTTTTCCCACTGTGCTTCCTTCCCCACCCTTTCGCCATTCCTGCAGTGGGGCTCCGCTGGGCTCCTTGCCTCCGGGGAAGGATGTGACAGAAGAGGCCAAAGGGAAGTAGAAGGAGTTTCTTTCTGACTTCTGTGTGCAAAGTCTTGGCTGTAGAGGAAACTGCAAAGGCAATAGAGTTAGGGGAAAAACATCCTGAGTAAGACTCCCCCAACCCCCTCAACTAGAAAGGCACTCCCAGGAGGGAGGACGAGGTTGGGTGGAGGGTTGAGGGAGATGAGGAGCACACTGTCATGGCCTGATCCTGGGGACCTGAGAGCAGAGGGGACCCATGCCTCTCCTTCCGGGGAGAACCTTGGGAAGGCAGCAAGGTGCAGAGAAATAAAGGGGTGTGCATGACAAGGTCACAGCCTTAAACAACCCCATTGTGCGTTCTGCCTCAGCAGGCTGTGGAAAGAGCAGATTGGTCCCGGTAATAACAGTGGCCCAGAAAAAGTGGAGAGACCCCCTAACCCCCTCCCAAATTGGAGGGATCCTGCAGACAGTACCACAGGGCACCTCCATGGTGACCAAGTGGACTAAAGGCATTGGGTTCTTACTTGAACCCTTGTCTCTAATGACAGCCTCACTCCCACCCATGGGAACTCAGACATGCTCTGGGGAAATGCCGTGACGCTGAGTTGTCTGAGATTCAAAATGAAATTAAGGGGTATTCAGAATGAAAATAAGGCTGAGTCACAGAAAAGAAAGGAAGTCCTCTTTCTTAAGCACCTGAACTATGGACAGTGACAGTGGATCTGCTGCTACACAGGGATGAGCACAGGCCCTGGCATGTAACAGTCTCTGGTGCCAGCCCAGTGTGCAGACATGTTCGTCCCAGAGCCCAGGCCTGGCTGCCAGGTCTTGGTCACCTTCCCAGCTGAGTGTGCTCAGGTGGGCAGCTGTGACTCTTGGGAGTGTATCTGAGTGCCCACTGAGCTCCTTAATCTTCCTGAGACCAAATACGACAGCACCCCCTGCTTCCCATGAGCATCTCTCCCGCTGTCCCCTAGCCTCGTTCTCTGGGGAGGCTCCGGAGCCATCAGCCTGGTGGCTGTCACAGCCTAGACTCGGTGAGCAGGGAGCACTCTGGAAGACGGGCTCAGCTGAGTCCTGCTCTTCCCTGGGAAACAGAGGTCTCTGCGAACAGTCCCGACAGCTCCCCAGAGGAGGACCAAGCCCAGTGAGTGCCATCTGTACCTCTGGAAGGGGCCCCTGCTGCCACTGCTCTTAGCCGGGAGTCCTGGGAGGCAATGCCACACCCACGAGGCACCCCTGCTGTCTTGGGTTGAATGTGGAGCTTTACACACACCTAGACCTTACCTGAGGGTCCTTACCTGAGGGGCCAGGCTTTATTCTCATTTGTGCAGCAGACTTGCCCAAAATGTCATCGTATCAGTGAGAGTTCTCCAGAGAAACAGAACCAGTAGGCCCTACCTAGCTAGCTGCCTACCTACCTAAGCATTTATTGTGAGAAATTGGCTCCCACAATTATGGAGCCTGGCATATCTGAAATCGGCAGGGTGGGCAGCTAAGCTGGGGACCCAGGGGAGAACTGAGACTGTTCAAGTCTTAAGGCCGCCAGCTGGAGACCAGCCAATGTTGCAATTCAAATCTGAAGACTGCTGCAGAATTCTTTCTCAGGAGAGGCCGGGCTTTGGTTTTATTCATGCCTTCACCTGATTGAATGAGGCCCACCCACAAGGTGGAAGGCACTCAGAGTCCACCTATTTAAATGGTTGTCTCATTTAAAAATATACCTTCATAAAAACATCCAGAAGAATGTGGCCCAGTCAAGGTGACACCTAAAATTAATCATCCCAGACATTCATTTATTCATTCATTCAGTTTAGTTGGGTGATAGGGAGACTCACCCAAGCTGTCTCAAAAAGGAGGCATTTATTGGAAAGCCACACTAAGATTTCCTGACAACCCCAAGACGGGCACTGAAGAACCACCAGACCTCACGGGAACAACAGGAGCCTCAGCCTGTATTTAACAGGCGTGACCAGCCGCAATGGGCAGGGAAAGCCCCGGGGAGAAGAGAACTTTGTTGTTCTCTCACCAGCTCCCCAGGGTCTGCTGGCTCTTCAGCCCCCCACCCCCCAAGCCTTAATCAGGGACATATGGGGGAGGGCCACACGAGCTGATGACTCCATACACACGGCTTCATCTGTTCAGCCCTGCCCCCCACAGCAGAGCAGGTGGGGTGGGGGGCTTCTCTGATGAAGGGGTTGAACATCAGAGAAAGATTGGAGAGGAAAGGGTGAGAGGCACTGAACAGCTGTTACACACGCCATGACACTGCTCTACCATCGGGGAGAACACTGGGGTCAGGGATTGCGGAAACGATGAGACAGGCACATGCCCAAGGTCAAACAGAAGGTCAGAACAGGAACTTCTGCGCAAGTGTTTAATTCCCAGTTTCTGAGCTTCCCTGAGCATGGCCCCAGACCCTGTGCACAGTGTCACCGGTGAGTGAGGGTCAGGCCGATTCCACTGGACTTACAGGTGTCTGGGGGTGGCAATCAGCTGCAGAGACAATGACCAGCTGCCATTAGCACATCCTGGCAGCTCCCCGTCCCAGTCACCTGGTTTGCTCCACTGAGCCTCCTGCCTGCCCAGCTTTCTCTCTCCCCCACCCTGCCCCTACCTATCGTCCACAGCCAGTGTGCATGTCCCAGCATGACTCAAGCCTCTATCACTGGATTTCCAAGGAGCGTCCACACTCATTACCTGGGCCGGCAAGGCCCCAGATGACCAACTTCCTGCTCTGCTTCTTCTCTATCACTCCCCATCCTTACTATGTCACTCAAGATGGTTAGAGCTTCACGGGACCAAAAGCCTGATGCAACAGGTGTCATCAGCAAGGACAATGTGTCACCCCCTGAAGGAAGAAGTCGGGAGGCAGGTGTGCCGAGGCCGCTCAGCTGACTCAAGGGCATCACGGATCAGCAGTGCCCACTCTGCTCTGCTCTCCTCAGCCTATCAGGATGGCCTTGAAGCTGACAGTCCCAGGGCCACCTGCAGAGGACAGCATTCCAGAGGTAGAGGAAGATGCTTTTTCTCCTGGGGTCTCATTTATCAACCATGAAAACCTTGTCCAGAAGACTCCTTTGAAGTTTCTTCTTGTTCATCGGCCAGAACTACATCACGTGATTGGCCAGGGGGCGCACTGTGCTTAGCCTGGGCCAATCACAAGTCACCGTGGGCTGGAGAAGGTCCATGTGCCCCTGAAGAACACAGCCACCCAGTAACTGAACAAAGCTAAGGCTCCGCTAGCCAGCAGTGTGTGTTGGAGCAAGGCAGGGCACAGGCATTGGATGCACAGCCAGCATGTGTCCCACTCACTACCCTTCCTCCACATGGGCTCCTCCCTCCTGCCTGGGACGTTCTTCCCAACATTTTACTTGCTGGCTTCTTCTCATGTTTTAGGCATTAAAGAGTCCTTTCAGAGCCCCTCATCTATAGTAGTGCCCCGCAACCCCCATTATTCGCTCATAGAGCATCCAGCTCTTCATTAAAGCATCCAAGTGTAAAGTGACGTATCTGTTTGTTTGTCCCTGGCACCAAATAGGAGCTCCATGAGGTGGGATTGGGTCCCGAATCCCCAGCTCCACACAGTGTGGAGCACATCATGGTACTTACCTCTCTATTCTGAATGAATAGTTGCATGACTGAGCATCAGATACTACTCAGGCTTTTAAAATCATCTCAGCAATCCGGCACCCTAGTTATTCTGACCCTCGTTTTACAGGCGGGACCACAAGGTTAAGAGGCTGGCTGCCTTCTCTAAGGGGGTGCAGATGGTTAGTAGCAAAACTCAAACCTGCTTCTCCTGCTTCCAATCTCTGTGCCCTATTCTCTATCTGTGCACTTCGGATTTCTTGGACTATGACTGACAGAAGAGCTGACCCAGATTGGATTAAACGAAGAGATACTTTTGCTCATATAAGTGGGAAGTGCAAAGGTGGCTCTAGTTCAGTGTGGCCCGCGGGACCGCTCCAGTCCCCTTGAATCGTCTCCACTCTCAGGCTTGCACGGCAGCCCTCATAAGGTCCATAGCACGTCCACACCGGGGCTGGTAGAAGGAAGAGTCTGGTCCTTGTGAACAGAGCCCTCAAACGTAAGACGCAAACTGCGTCTTGCTGGCTCAGGTTGGTCAGACAGTCATGTGCCTATCCTTGAACCAATTACAGTGGCCAGGGGATGGAGTCCCTGCCCCAGGGAGCCTGAGGATAAAAGATGAGCTCAGTATCATTCAAAGCCCATGGGGTGAGGCAGCCATATTTCCCCAAACCAAACCCCAGCACTGTCGCCTGAAAGAGGGATGGAAAATGGGCAGCAAAACCAAAACGTGCAGTTCACGACCTGACACGTCAACTGGATTTCGGATTTTATCCACGAGGCTCTTTCCTTAACCAAGTCTGTGGAAACTCAATGAGCACATCAATGAAGAGGATGTTCTGGCTGAGAAGTGGGGTGAGAAGTGGGGTGAGAAGTGCTGACGCTGTGCCCTTTTGACCTCCCCTTTGCATCCCCTGAGGTTCTTCTGGGGGAGACTCTCAGAGCACAACAGGCAATACAAACCTCTGCTCTCCTCCAATCCCCTTATTATAGGGGTAGAGTAGGCCCCCAAGAGCATCAATGTCTTCCTTTGTCACATGACTAGAAGGTGGCAGAGAGCCGACTCTCACTCCAGTGCTCCTTTAAGACACGTGTATAGCAACATCGATCTCACTCCCAATGCCTTCCTGCTTCCCACTGCTGAGCTCTTTGTAGCTTATTTTCATAGGACCGAGAGGTGCTGGGCCAAGCTTGGTCTAGCAGACTGATAACAATCACAGGTTGGATTACGGGTTCAGGGCAACTGAAAAGGACAAGCCACCCAGTCCTTGTGACCTGTGGTGGGTAAGGCATATGAAGTGCTTAGCTCAGAGGATGCACTCAGCAAACCTCAGCCATTGTCATTATGGTCATCACCACCAGCTTTGCTCTAAGCTTGTCTCTGCCACATATTCATGCCGTGGCCCTGAGCACTCTCACTTCAGTTTCCTCGCCTGTAAATGATAACAATGATGCCATTCTCTTACAGTTATTTGAGGTCACATAAAATAATAGATACAGAACTTCTTTGAAAAATATAAAAGTGAGCATAAGGACTTGGCTAATAGTGACCGTTATTTCACTTACACATCAGGCCAAACACAATGCACCTGTGAGGATTATGCCTGTGACCATTCTTGATGTGAATTTTATAGCTCACACACTACATTATGCTCTTTCTTCTTACTTTTGATCATGCTCCCCTTCCTACTTTTCCCATACGTTTCTGTGCCCAGTCCCATGTCCCCAGCAGCCCAGCCCTTTGCACTGACGACAGCCCAGGACTGAATCGTCTCCCAATTGTCCCCTGTGTGCACCACAGGGCTGACCTCCTTGGTCAGCTGTGAGCTGGGCTTCAACTCCAGGACTGAATTTCGGGCTGGTGTCTTATGTATGCTTTGTGTTTGCAACTGCCACGGCCCACCCCACAGTCTAGGAAGTGAGAATAGTGGTAATAGTAACATGGGCAGTCTGTGAGTACACGCTCTGGGCCAGGGATATGCCGAGCCTCGACTTGGATTGTCTCATTTCATTTCCACAAGAACTCTACAGGGCTGTAGCATGGCATTCTTGCTTAGTGCATGTGTAACAGGTTCAGAGAGGTTTTCAGTGACTGGTCAAACATCCCACATCTGGTGAACAGTGGGGCCTGGCCTTGAACCCAGCCATCCGGTTCCAGATCCTATTCTCGTAACCACATCATGAACTATCTCTGCATCTCTACTCTTTAACATTTCCCTCTCCACTCGCTATCCTTTTTCTCCCTCACTCAGCATCTAGAACAGATCTGGGCACAGAGAAGGTGATTATTAAGTGCATGGATATTGATGGTTAGATGAGGTACCCAGGACTGATCAATGCTCACGAGACCCTGGCATTTCTATTAGCACCTCAGCTACAGGAAAGTCTTTGCAGCCAGGCCTCACCCTCAGGAGTTAGCATGTCACCCTCCAATAGCCTGACAGCCCCTTTGTCTCTTAGGCTGAAGTGCTGGCTGGGTTTCCAGCCATCCCAGGACGTTGTTCCTGACAAGCGCGTTTGGCTTCCAGAGCAGAAACAACCGGTGGAAAACCCAGGTCCCTCTTTCAAGCCCTCTGAGTCAGAGCAGCGACGGCCCACAACGTTCAGTTATGAAGTGTCACGGTGTCTGAAACAACTGCTTCTTTATTGCGCAAGCACACACCAGAAAGCTGTGCATTTCTGGGCAGGGGCTAATGGAAAAAGAGAAAGATTTTCCATGTATTTATTATGTGAAACATAACATACGGAGGATATACACGGCGATATGTAATTAGACATAAAACAAGCCAGACTTGAGGAATTGCCAAAAATCTGTGGCAGGAGAATGAAACTGCTTTACTAGACCTTGAGTGGTATCATTTCTTTCACAATCTGTCACCATTATCAACTGCCCCGGTCACCTGCTAAATGGAGACCATGCTGTGGAAGCCCAGAGCTGGGGTTCATTTGGGGGATGCCTGGCGAGGCACCATCCTTGATTAGTTCCTATGTCCTTTCCAAACCAAAGACATATTCATCTTGAGGTCCTGGATAAAGGAGGGAGTATGTGGAGGGGATGAGGCCCATCCAGGCAGAGGGTGATGGAAGTGAGTCCCCTGATCTCCCTAGTGACACTGGGCTGAACTGTCATCGTTCATAACATATCAGCTGGGCTGGTGGGGGGATGGGGCAGCTTCTAGTTGTGGCTGTGCTACCGTCTTGCTTCATGACCATCCCTAAACCCCTGGAATTCCCTGGGGCTCAGTTCCCTCCTCTGCAGAACAGGGAACGTAAGTTACCTGTGACACCCAGGCACAGGGCTACATGCCAGGTGACAGGTGACTACAATGTGGAGAAGATCTTCTCTCCTGAGCGCTCCATGATCAGCCTTCTCGTAGATCATCACCATGGGTTGATTTCAAACTTTTCATTGGAAACATGCCAGAACAGATCCGTGTAAGATTTTTTTAATATTAATAGAAAGTCTGCTATATATAGATACCTGGCACTCAGCAGGTGTGCGAGCTCTCCTTTGCCCTCAGGGATAACCGCTTGCCAAGTTCTGCCCACCTTACTTCCTGAAGCTCCCCCACATTTGTTCCCAACACCTCCTTTCTCTTTGCAACTGTCTGGGTTCAGTCTCACTGTCTCTCAAACCATTACAACAGCTTCTAAGTTTGGTCTGGGCGTGTGAGTCTTCTCTCTGTGTCTCCCCATCCCCACCCCACCCCCATCTTCTCACTATCCTTCCTTCTCTGGCCCCTCGGTGTCCCCAGAAGCTGACCCCTGTAGTTTCTTCCATGGGGGCTTTCTGGCCGGCAGCTCTGTCACAGCCCACGGAAAGCCCCAGGAGACGTGATGGGGGTTCTTCTTGCTCGATTCCTGCTTCGGGCCATGTCCTACTAGTGATCCCCAAAGGTCTGCCTGTCTTGCTCTCACCGAGCGCAGTGTTGCGATTTCCTGCCCTCACCTGGCAGGCCTAATGCTAAAAGGGTGTCCCAAAATTCACGCAAGAAGTAATTTTGATAGAAAACACAGGTTTATAATTAAAAATTGTAAATTTTCATTGCTCAACAATGAAACGCATTGTTCTTTCATGTAGCACTCCATTTTTAATAACCCTGAACTGTCAGCTGTCACGCTGTCTTTTTTTGTTGTTGGCAACACTTTACTGCACAAATGACGCAAAATTCAAATCTTGCGTGAATTTTGGGACACCCTTAGAAAGGCTTGGCGCATCTCTGGGGCCTTCTTGTCTCTCACGGGCCCCACTCTCCCCTCCAGGAGCAATGGGTTTATTTATGCATCAACTGAGTTGCACAGTCTCCTGCCAGAACCCGTGTACTTCTGTTCCTGCCTCTAGGCTCTCCCTCCCCCTGCTTCTGGTGACAGCACATGACGGCGGATTCCCGAAGCTGAGTCCTGACTGTGTCCCCACCCCTGTCCCAAACACCCGGGCCTCTCTGTCGTCTTCATTCACTATAAAGGCTCATTTCCAACCTTCTGCGACGTGGCTAATGTTCTCTCCTGTGATCTGCCTCTTTCCCCTGTTGTCTGATGTCCACGGCCCAGCCAACTGCTCCCTCACCCCAAATCTCCACAGCTCCAAGCCCTGCCTGTCCTTCAAGGCTCAGCCAAGATGTCACCTCCATAAACCTTCTGTCTTATTCCAGCTGGAAGCAAACCTCCCCTCATCTCAAGTCCCTGGGGATGTTATCTGTTTCTCTCTTGATCACTTACCACCTTCCCAACTTGTATTAGAAGCATTTGTGTGCAAGCCCCATCTTCTCCTCTGGCCTGGGTCTCGTTCATCTTGCTGTGACCGTGGCCTGCCCATTAAATGTGTGTGCTCCGGAGACGGCCACCCGACGTCAAAGCCTGCCTCTGCTGCTTTTTAGCCACAGGAACTGGGTGCATTGTGTTACTTCTCAAGGCCTCACGTTGCTCATCTGTGAAAGGGAGGGTGGGGGTGGGGTGCCTGACACCTGTCGCATAGGCTTTTCGGATGATTACATGAGTTAGTGCACAGAGAGCACTCTAAGAAAGGGGTCTGCACATAGTAAGTGCTCCCTAAATGTCAGCTCTCTTCTCTTCAGCTTATTGTAACTGTAAGTAGCACATGGGTAATTAATCCCAGGTGCTGTCAGAGATCATGTGAGAGTGGGTCAAATGATAGACTTGAAAACAAAAACTTGCTCATCAGAAGGATTTTTCTAGATTGGTCATGTAAAGAATTGACCATTTCCAAAGCCAGAATCATATGCAGAGACAAATTCCAGCTCTCTCATTAAAACAATGGGCAGATGGAGGCCCAGAGCCTGTGGGTGACTTGCCCAAGGTCACACAAGGAGTGGCCAGAGCTGGGGCTTGAGCTCAAGTTTCCGTATTACAATTGTTTTTCTTCTATGCGCATCCAATTTCTGAATCATTAGACTTTCCAAACTTTCAAACTCTAAGAAGAAGTGACCCCTGTGGGACTGGCCTGGAGAATGGGAACCCCCAGTGGACAAAGGGCAAGGACCCATGGCCTTGGAAGTCCCCTGGGACTGACTGGATCGTCGTATAATGTGGGGGTGGAATTCAAGGGCGTGGAACGCCGGCCTCACTCACCTCCTGGAACTTCACATCCTGCTCTGGGGAGCAGTTTTCCCTCTGAGCAGGTCTCAGAACGCTGGGAGAGCCCCAGCTCTGAGGGACAGACGTGGACATTTTAGAGAAGGGCTGACACAGAGTTAGTAGAAAGAGATGGAGGGGAAACAGGCCTGGCTGGTGTTGGCCAATCTGAAAACTGACCATAGAGCTGATCTGACAACATTTGGGCAACTACTGGGCTTGTCATAGAGCCCAAGTGATGGGTCATTCCTGCCCCTGCAGAGGAGGGTGGGGGAGAAGAGCCCCTGGGGCCTGCTCTGAAGCCCCTCCAGCCTCCAGTGCCGATGCCTCACTGACCACTCGTGGGAAGGGACACTGGTTCCTCAGAGCCTGTCCCCACCTGTCATGGCCCCCTGTATGGTAGGGTTGGGAGGGAGAGTGGCAGCGTGGGCAAAGCCAGGCAGCGTTGACGTGGGGATGAGCTTGAATCTGGGGGCAGCACTGGGGTAAGCTTTCTCTTTTGGGCAGCATGGACGTTAGAGCCAGGTTGGCACTCTCGCCTGGCCTCTGTGAGATCTCTGGAAAGTCTTCTAAACACAATGAGGGTGAGTTTTCATCACCTTTAAGAGGGAACAGCAATACCTGCTCCAACTTTTTCAGAGTTACTGGAGGAAGGTGAAAAGGCTAGAGACAGGGAGTGGAAGAGTGTGTGGGTCTGAGTCACTTGGAGAGACGGAGTCAAGTCCTGCTTCTACCACTTAGCACTGGGTGTTCTTGAGACAGATAAACCGAGTTGCATTGTCTTCATCTTTACAAAGGGGTCGCTGTGTGGATCAGTGATGCATGTGAAGGACAGCTCAGCACCTGTTCATGTTGCTATTAGTGAGGCACAATGCCACATCCAAGTACGGCTCAACAAATGTCCATTGAATGAACAGTGTGTGGCAGGTTCCTTGGAGAGGTCCACGTAGGAGCAAGGACTGTTATCACCATACCAAGCAGTGCGGCCCTTTGGTAGCTTGTAGTGGTTTCTGCAGCTGGGGCACCGTCTCTCTGCCTTCTGAGCATTCAGGTTGGGGCCCTGCTTAGACTAGGCAACCCATGCACCTGGCCTCCCCCAGGAACTGGGAGGGCCCAGCTGAGATCTGGTCTCTAGACAGGAATCAACCTGTGATCCAACCCTAGGTCTCTGTACAGAATGTTCAATGGTCAGGCTCCTTTCCACCAAGCGCCAGTTATAGCCTGGAGAAGCAGGGGGCCTTTGCAAGGGTGCAGAGGTTTTTCTGGGAGCAGAAGTATGGGAGTCAAGAGGGGGGTCCCTGTGGCTAAGGTGGGCTGGTTGTCTCTTGGTATGTTCCCCAAGCCCTGGCTGCTAGGCCCAACTGGCTGTGAGGAAGACTCTGATGGAAGTTGACTCTTCCATGTCTTCCTGCCCTACCCCTGTCCTACTCCCCCAGAATCAATCCTTCAACTTCCAAACACCAGGGAGCCCACTATCACACTTGTCCACATGGAGAGGATGGAGCCATGCAGAGGAGCTGAGAGATGTTTCTGAAGTGAATATGTTAAAGAATGAGTCCCAAGAACTACCCTCACCCCGATGACTACCATACTCCTGCGTACAGGTGTGCAGCCACATCCATACGTACATACACTGTATGTGTGATATGATGCTTGTAGATACACAGCCTTACTTGGAACAAATGCTTACTGAACTTCCACAGGGCCCTGGGTCTAGTTCTGTGCCCAGGGACTTTGCAGTCCAGGGTGGATTGGGAGGAATTGGCTTAAACAATATGGTGGCCAGTGCTCTCTCTTCTTTGTGCAAAGCCAGGGGAGTTCGGGAGAGAGACATTTATTCTGCTTGTGGGGATCTGAGAGTGCTGCAAGGAAGAGGTGCTTCTTGAGCTGGGTGTTGAAGAATGAGTAAGAGTTCTCCAGGTGGGCAAGACAGAAATCTAGTTAGATGCCACCTCCCATAGGATTCCTGATTCTTTCTCCCATCCTGCCCTGGTTGGCCTAGGTGCCCCCTGGCCGATGATCCCTTGATACTTTGCAGGTTTCTGCCCCTGTGCTCCATTGAGGTCCAGGATTGGGTCTGTGCCTCTAGCTCGTACATCATGTCTGACGTGTAGGAGATTCTCAAGGAAAGCTGATAAAGAACATAAAGGAGAAGTCGTACAGGGCAAAGAGCAGCAGGTGCAAAGGCAAGGGGGCATGAAGGGGAGTTGAGGCGATTTTCTGGACAGAACACAAGTAGAGTCACACCGGGAAATAAGAGAGGCTACTGAAAGCAGCGGCTCACAGTGCCTGTCACCAACCCTCCCTACTAAAGGTCTCTGACAGCGAGGAATCAAGTTTTTTTTTTGGTTTTTTTTTTTATATTTTATTGTTAAATTTAATGGGGTGACATTGGTTGGTAACAATCAAACAGTTTCCCAATGGACAACTCCACATCACATCACCCATGCATCGCACCATGTGCCCAGCTCCCAGAATCAGGCCCCCCTCCAACCCGATATATCTGGTGCCCACTACCCCCTCCCCACACAACTCTCCCTCC